>JAWPHD010008025.1:0-120527 GCA_037043455.1 Cyrtodaria siliqua | reverse complement strand
TCGTAATCTGTGTATAAATAGGCTACCGTCACCATAAACGTCGATAAACCTTTGCCAAATTTTATTATCGCAACCCAGGGTGTCGTTTCACGAAGCATCGTAAACTTACGTTCAATATTATCGTAAGTTTTTCACTTACGAAAAAGTTGAGAATTTCTTACGTGCGTTTCTCGAACGTCATCGTAAGTATTTGCGCACGCCTACGATAAAAAAAATCGTAAGAAGATAAGCATTTCATCGTAGCAACGTTGACATCCTGTCGTTAATCGAAGAGCACCTGTCCAACAAAACTGAGCTTATTAACTTCAAATCTATACTTTGTACTTGGAAATCTTTAATTCTATGACGCTGCAATATGACATTAATGACGTCAAGAAAAAAGACGTATCTTGACGTCATAATGCATATATTACGTCGATTTTTAACGGTTTTATTGGGTCGTTAATTGGATGCTGTACACTTTACTTCAAAAGTATGTTATGTTCTCTTTAATGCGCGATGATTATTGTGGCAGGCCAATGGCAAAGCTGCCTTTACGCCAAAATACTGGGCTTGCTCATTATTTCACCCTAAAAATATATGGGTACGACTGAGTAGAATGACACTTGTATAATGTAATAGTATACTTGTATCTAGAGACACGATAAGTCAATGATTAATTATAATTTAGAAAATATTATATCAAACAAAATGTAAGGTTTTGCAGAGACGTGTAATAAACCATTCTTAAATCACTGGGTTTTGGTATCGTCTTTGCTTTAATTGGAGTGTACATTGTTTTATATTAACAGTTTACTCATATGAAAACATTTATTAGCCAAGATCCGTCCCGTCCAAAAGCATATGCATCTATGTCTAATGCATAACCAGCAGTATGTGAACGCTTTTTACTTCTTCAGAATGTTTGATGCAACTAGTTATGTGTATTTCTATCCTATTAATGTATACCGTCGTTGTACGTTACAATAATAATCGCGGTTTTCGTATATGTTACTTCTTCTTTAGTATACCCTTGTTATTATATCGTTCACATAAAGTGTATTTCTATCACAAAACAATACCAAACTAGCGTTATAATTAAATCCCTACGAATAAAGTGTCCTAGTTCAGTTCGTATGCACAAACAATCCAGACGCTAGTGTATTTATATACCTTTAGGGTGTCCTAATGGTTAAAAGGCGGAGGGACTATAATCCTTTAGAACCATACTCACGCAAGCACACATGGCATATCTATTTGAATGGACACCCCTCCACTCCAGTAGTAATACTTCTATATGTGGACGTGCACAAGTAGGCATGTACCTTTGAATAAACATTGCGCGCTTGACTTTTATCTTAACCCATAGAGATTATAAGACTCTTTCATGGGTATCCGGTGAATATAGGGAATTTCAACCCGAGGAATACGTGTTTTTATTTGAACCGAGGCTCTGCCGAGGTTCCGATTAAAACTCCCTATCTGAACCGATTACCCATGAAAGACTCTTTTTCTTGCATATCAGAGACATGTTGTGTGTTTACGCCGCCAGCTACTAACGTTTTGCATGTTTTCCTGCGTACTGGATGTTGGTGCGTGTGACTTTTATCTAAGGTGAGATGGAAATATCTAGCCCTGGTAAAAAGTAATCCCTCCTTTTTTGATGAAAACGGGCATTATAAGTAGGGGAAAACTGCCCATTTCTATTCAATTTTGTGGTTGTATGTATAAGAAGCGTATTAATAAGTTTTACTGGATCACTAATGAACATTTTCGAAATTTCGACTATATGCTTACACTTTGTGAGCAATGAAAACAGTCAATCAATGAAAACAGCTGTACCCTTGACCTGTTCAGTAAACAAACAAGAACTTTCTTACAAGTCTTGTGACCCCATCTTTTCTGGTGATTTTTCAAGTGGAAAATTAGTTTTCTATATGAACATTACACTGCTGAATTATCCATACTTGAGTTGAATTTACAGCAAATCATTAATATGTGACACTTTAACATTGTTGTCAATGGTGAAAATAATTAGTGGTATAATACCTCTACATGAGGTTGGGAGTAAAAACCGTCCCGTACATTCCGAAATATAACGAAAACAGCCGGTGCGTAGTACGAAGAATACCGAAAGTAGAAATTAATAGTTGAGTAACGACTCTAAAATTATAGAGGTATATTATCAGTTTATGAAGGATGTAAATAAGGACAACCGATAATTTTTATTAATTTATTTATATCATATATTGGGTCGATCATAATTGTTTTCCCTACCTACCCACAACCTTTCATAGCAATTTTTAATATATTTTTTTTTATACTATTTTTAGTATATTTTTCTTTAATTTCTTAAGGTTTTTACTGTCTTTGGCAAAGAAAAATCACCTACCTACATATCCACCCACTTATAAAATCCTGGGTCGGGAAACAGCATACAAATATATTTTTAAGGATGGCCTTAGAACAATTAGCATGCATACATGTAATAGATATATATCAGATATAATTGGATAATAAACAGAATCCGTGCCGTACGTACATTTGAAGAGTAAGTAGTTCGATTACCATGATATTAAATTGAACGTTTATCACATTACATCATGGATACTATTAAAGGCTGTTCATAAATATAACTATGTACCACAGACATCTCTATATCAATCCATACAATTATTTTAATCAATTCAATTTATATCAATATTTTATTTGGCATAACATTTACATGTTTATTGCCTAAACAAGGCAGAATACAATATACAGTATTTCAGAGAAGAGTACAAACATACTTCATTTAGAGAATGAATACATATATTACAGTGGAATAGTTATAATTATTACGTTTTATCAATGGCATTTTCCCCATTTTATTACCATTATCAATTTTGTGTTTAAAAAGTATTTATATTTAAGGAATTTAAAACAATATATAGTAACTCTGACTACACTATTTTTTGTTTTTATACCTATCCTAATTAAATGAAGTTTGTTTTGTTTTAGCCATATCACCACCGAAAACGTCTTTGCAGAAATGTTTTTTTTCAGACATTCAAGGGGCGATAACTCTGTCATGCATGATTGAATCTGATTGGTTTTCAAGGAATCGACATATCATTTATACGTATGTTGTGACCAACTTTCTTTGACATTTTCATTTTACGATTATTCTTCTTTGACACTTATAAAATTTAAACATTTCTATATAACTTCAATTTTTATCCCCCGCTGATTAGGTGGAGGGATATAGAATTGACGTTGTCCGTCTGTCCTTCCCCATAACTCTGGTTAATGCCTCATCCTATTTCAATAATATTTTGCACAACATAATGTTCACCACCTTAGTACGCAAACCCGTTTTTTTCGGAATCAATACTTTCTGAGTGGCACCGTCCATCAGCACTTTCAGTGCTTTCATTATATGACCCAGCAATGGGTTTCCCTGAATATATGGCCAATCTTCATGAAATACCACATATATGGGCATATATATATATATTTATTCTGCATTTTTAGTTGTTTCTCTATTTCATATAAAACCATTTAAGCATTTACGACGAAATTATTTTCATAGTTGTTTTTTTATCGTTAAACTGTTCTTTCTTTCTGCCTGAAGAGCGTTTAATTGCATGTTCAACATTTTTGTTTTGTGTTTAAGGTAGTGCATAATTAAAAGTCCATGATTTTTCCCTGATTTCTGCATTTCTTCTTAATTCACTGATTTGTTCATGCAGCATTTTTTGTGTGGCCATTTTCCCTTTTTTTCAGAGTCCCTGGCCACCCTGTTAAAGGGACAAATGGCAATCTTGATACCTATTAAACTCCTGGGTCTCCCATTACTTTTCCAACATCTTTTGCATATCAGTAATAATATGTGTTTGATTAGTTCAAAGTAAAATGTTTTAGCATGTATTAGTAATTGTTGATTAAATGCATTTTGCATTATTAATATAGTTAAACCTGTGGTATCAATGTATCTCTTACCTCACTAACAGAAGCTTGCACTCTATATATAGCCTCCAATGACAGACAGTACTACCGATAGATCACATTCTTACATCAGCCTAAAATAAAATTGATTAAAATAAGAAGTGCAACTGTTTTACTTCAAATGTTGCGCGCTCCACTTTCGAGGCCTTGTCTATTTATTTGGCAACTACGTTGAAAAAGGGGCATATTAATTGTTAAAATATCATGTAAATATATATATGCTAACTTTTAAATAGTATTACTAAAGTCTTAAACAGGTTTATTTGACTAATATGTGCGTGTGAAGTTTAATTCTAATCTGCCCAGTGGTAACCCATAAGATTTCTAACAAAATGTACCCAAGTTAAAAAAGGGGCATAACTGTGCCAAAATAGGTTTCAGAGTTGTATAACTTTTGCATGGAATGTTATTCATTCTTACCAAATACATGTGTGCAATTTCATTCCAATCTGTGCAGTTGTTAAATAGATAAAAGTTAACTACACTTGCATTCTGCCTAAGTAAAAAAGGGCATAACTGTGTCGACATACTTGCAGAGTTATGTGACTTTTGCGTGGCATGCTATTTATTGATACCGAATACAGGTGTGAAGTTTCATTTCAACCTATTCAGTTATTAAACAGTTTATTTTAACATTAACATTTTAACATTTTATTTCAAATATCAAGTGTACATAATTATAATTTAGACCTCATACATTATGCAGATGTTATTTGTACGACCTCATACAATACAGGTGTTACTTTTAACAGTACCTCTCTGCTCATGCTATTGAGAATTTGATCATATAGCGAATGGTTATACAATATATATACCATACAGCTAAATTTCTGCTTAATGTTAAACCTATAATTAAGATATTTCTTGACACAGAATATCCTGAATGACATTCCATCTTTCTTTCTATTTTTTTTTTAAATATTTTATTCCCGTTTGCTAATGAGTACATGTGTATTGAGAACAGTTCAATATGTTTAAACCGTTTAACTTGTTATAAATTGGAAGACATTTTCTAAGTTTGCAAGAATATATACTTTATATAGATATTTAAGCAATAACATATTGTCAATGTCACTTAGTGCCTAGAAAAATATCATCTGGTTTAATTTCTACCAAAGAGCATTTTTCCTTCAAATGAACTAAAAGCTCTGTTAAAGAATATTTCTGGAAAAAGATGCAGTCATACAGTAAAAATAAATGTAAAATAACTTTCTTTAGAAATTTACCCAAAAAAAGCACGGTTCGTTTTCTGGCATTCCACATTCATATAATCTTGGACTTGTAAAAATAATTCTACGTAAAATTTGAATTGCAAAGATTGGAGATAATTATGTTTCTTCTACTGTCAGAACTAGATATTTATTCATAGAATGTATTTCAGTCCTACCATTATCAGTTTACATACTCATTAAACACAATTTGACTAAGTATAAAACAGGGGCATAACTTTGTCAAAATAGGTTACAGAGTTATGTAATTTGTGTATAGTATGTTGTCTATTTTAATATTTACCTAATAATGTATGAAGTCTCACAAAATTCTACTGGTAAGCCAATTCTGATTGTAGACCGAGCTAAACTGAAAACAAAAGTGATGATTCAGCATTAATTTGCATATTTATTACACTAGTTAATGTATAATGCTATTTATATCATGGCTTTATAACACTTCCATACAGCAAGTTATACTATAGCTACTGCATATGCAGTTCTAAACGCTGGGCAGTTCTAACGCTGGGATCAGTGAACTTTGTGAAGGACATAAAGGGCTAAATTGGGCTTCATGAAAATTGCCATAGAATGTACAGTCAACGGAATTTAAAACAACATACATGTCAAAACAATGTGAATCAATACTTAATAAATAGGTTTAAGTTGTTTCGATTAATCGATTTGATCGATCATCGATCAGTTATGCCTTTGATCTGATTAATCGATTACAATTTTTCATGATCGACTTTACTCGGTTGTTGAAAATTATGGCTTATTTCATTCTCTTGTACCAAAATATACACGAAAATAAAATGAGTTATAATTTTGCAACAAGTAATCACATATACATAGTGGGTATCACAACTTATTTTTTAAAATATATGTTGGTCAGTTTCATTTGGTTCCTTTATTACCAGAACATACTTGAAATGTGAATCTTTTCTTCATTATAGTCTGAAAAAAGCTTACACTTGTCTTTTATAGCAGCCATGTTTAATCGATTAATGATCGACCATCGGTCGGTTAAATAGTCTGATGACTAAAAACGGTAGCATTGCTTAAGCAGGTGCCAAGCTAGCATTATGAACCATGAGTATACAAAATCAAATACAATGAGTGCAACTTTTTAATATCTTGCTTATTTGGTTCACCAATAGCCATTGAAGCAGGATGTTGATATCGCATTGTTGCCATGTAAAGTCGTGCTGGGACAGTCATTTGTTGTAGGGACAGCTCTGACACATGCAGTGTAGGGACAGCTCTGACACATGCAGTGTGAGGAAAGCTCTGACACATGCAATTTAGAGACAGCTTTGACATATGCAGTGTAGGGGCAGCTCTGACACATGCAGTGTAGGGACAGTTCTGACACATGCAGTTTAGGGACAGCTCTGACACATGCAGTTTAGGGACAGCTCTGATACATGCAGTGTAGGGACAGCTCTGACACATGCAGTGTAGGGACAGCTCCGACACATCATGACATGCAATGTAGAGACAGCTCCGACACATCATGACATGCAATGTAGAGACAGCTCTGACAAATGCAGTGTAGGGCAGCTCTGACAAATGCAGTGTAGTGGCAGCTCCGACACATGCATTGAAGGGGCAACTCTGACACATGCAGTGTAGGGACAACTCTGACACAAGCAGTGTAGGGACAGCTCTGACACATGCACTGTAGAGACATCTCTTACTCATGCAGTATCGGGGATAGCTATGACACATGCAGCGTCGAGGACAGCTATGCCACATGCAGTTTAGGGACAGCTCTGACATATGCAAACAACTTACGACCGTTTTGATCTTAAATCCATTTCTTAAATGCTTCACCATCAATTACACTTTTCAAACAAACGTGATTTCATTTCATTTCATTTTCTTACACATGTGATATTTCTGCACTAAGTGCACACATACTTGTCTACATTGTATGCTTGGGTGAAAAAAGTAAACGATTCGAGACTTATGATAGTTATCGTAAGATGTTTAATAAAACGGGATCCTGGGTCGGTGTCAGTTCCCGGTTTTCATCGATGAGAATTATCTACAATAACTGATAGAAAATGAACTATTGTTGCCATTTTGTTTTTTTTACTTACGAAAAAAAGAATGCGTACACCACCTAAGGTGTTGGTGTAGACTTACGTAAAAACTTGCGATATTTTCATGGAAAATCGTAAGTTATTTTCTTTGTGAAACGCTTGTAATCACTTACGAACTTCGTACGCAAAAACTTACGATAAAAACTTACGTACGATGCTTCGTGAAACGGCCCCCAGTTGGTATACTATTAAAATATAAATGTAATTTCAGAACACAATGACTATCACAACCTAATTGCTAATATGATGTGATAACACACTTCGTAAGATTCTTGATCATAATCACTGTCATACAATCCTGATTAAATTTGTTAAAACGTTTAACAAAAGAGGTTTGCATCATACAGCATGTTTAGTTGTTGACCCATTTACAGTTGGCCACTATGCTTTCCGTTTGGATTGGACGATGACAATACAGATTGTGGACCCTATGGTGACTTCTACCTAATTCTCCAAAGGGACGGTAGCATCTGATGCTTGTTTTAAATATTGTCTTGTCGTACACTTAATGTTTTGTTCCCTAGTTGGTCACTGAGTACTTGCTTTGTGGCTTTCTATGCTTTTTTTGATATTCATATTTACATGATCTTTTATGAGTTATACTTATATTGTCTATTAATGTTGAATTGTTTGATAGAGATTATGATATGGCGGGAATATCTATATTTGCACTGTTGATCTCGTTTATTCACCATTTGATCGCCTCGAAGAGTTGCTTTCAACATTCCCTGCCGTCATTCGATTATATTAATATATAAATACAAACATTGAATCCATTTTATAAATTAAAATATGATATACAGTAAGGCTTTTTAGAGCATGTACTGGAGTTGATGACTTTAATATTCGCAATCTTTGTATTACTAAAAAGCTACTCCATCCGATAAATCCAAAATTTTCTTTCCAAATATAAAACACATAGCGCACGAAACTGGCGCACATTTTAAGCAGGATCCATTTTGTAACGCTAACATGAGACAGTTACGATGGTAACATGTCAACTGAGAGTTATTTAAAGACTGCAAACTCATGAGAAGTGTTCAATAAGTTTTACTAACAATGGTTGCGTCTGATAATTTCGAACATTGCCATTTGTTCTAGACTAGTTACATAAGTTACAATATATACTCACAATAAGGTTACACATAGTTGCATCTGGAATCTATAATTTACTTGCATTCCGTTCAAAACTGTGGTTACATTGGTAACAATTGATACATCCGTTTTTAAAATGAAGTATGAACAAATGGTTTTAGTACTTACGCCTTAATTACATGGAGTTACCTTACGAAAGAAATATAAAAAGATCGGACAGGGAAAGTAACATTCAAGGAGGACAGTCAACCACAAAACACAGAAACAAACACGCAAACAGACAAACAAGAAGTCAAAAGCAATAATAAATGCAAAGGACATCATAAACACAAAAGGGTTGACAAAAGGGTTGACAAAAGGGCTACCGCCTTGGAACGGTCAGTGGCAAAGTAAGCCACTGGGGGTTTAAACCGGTTCTAGGGTGCACCAAACCTCACAGTTACCCTACTGTCATCCCATTAAAACAGGACAGTGTAAATAAAGAAATCCCCGCCATGATCTAATCTCTAACCAACAAGGCAGCATCAATAGGCAATATAAGTAAAACACAAATATTGTCGTCTAAATATAATACCAGAAAACAATAGCCTAGAAAGCCACAATGAAGGTACTCATTGACTTGGCAGAAGCCAGCGCAGTAAGAGAATAAACCATTAAGGGCACGACAAGAAAGATCATGGACAAACATCAAACGCCACCGTCCCAATGGGCTTTAGGTAGGCGTCATCATAGTGTCCACAGCCTGTCCGGTCATCGTAAAATTAAAGAGGAAAGCATAGTGGCGAACTGTAAAAGGGTCCACCACCAAGCATGCAGTACGCTGCAAAATGATAGGGTCATAACCTCTTTTGATAAACGTTTTAACAAGTTTAACAAAGATAGTATGAACGTGATCATGACAAAGAATCTTACGAAGTTTATAAATCACATCAACATACACATTGGTGGTATATTCTGTTCCTTTTATATAACAATATTGGTTACAGAGGTATCATTGCTTCTTTAAGTAATTAAAAAATCCTCTTCTTTTAGACTATTTACATTTGTTACCAAGCAGATACAGTGGGGTAACACAGAGATACATCTAGAGTTACTATTTTCAAAACGTGTTTACAATGGATACTTTATTTCTGCAGTTTTTAACGTGAACCATGATGTTGAAGAAAAGGGAGCAATTAAAAATGATTTTGCATATCTCTTTACGACGTAACGCAATGTAACCTTTGTATGACTCGTATTTAACTGATGTAACTGTCATCAATAAACATCATAGGCCTTCAATTGTCATGTGTTACCAGTGTAGCTGTTGTTATATGTAACCAATGGTCCATGCATCGATAAAACACATTTCAATTTTCACATATAACCGCTGTTGTACACTTTATATGATGTTGAAGAAAAATGGAATAAAAAGAAGTTTGTATATATCTTTACGGCGTAACTAAATGTAACCGATGTGTAACTCGCATATAACTGATGTACCTTTCATCAATAAACGCGTAGGCTTTCAATGTTCATGTGTTGTTGTTCATTATTGTAACCGTTGTTACTATGATTTCGAAGATAAAGCAAAGTAAAATGTTTTCATACCGCTTCATGACGTAACTGAATGTAACAAAGGTGTAACTCACATGTAATTAACGTACTTGTATCAATAACATATTTGTCGCATATCTCTTTCCGGTGTACCTGAATGTAACCGATGTGCAACTGAATGCAACTGATGTTACCTTGCATCATTAAATACGCAGGTTTCCAAATCGTAATTGTTACAGGTGTAATCACTGTTACTAGAATTTGCTAGAACGCATTTAGTAACACGTATCGTAAGTAACGCTATATTTTGTATTCAAATATCTTTCAAGTATACCAGTAGAACGTAACGGCTGTAACTGAAGGTAACAAAGTGGAACTTTCTTATTTTCTGGGCCAGTTTTGTGCCCCTGTCTCAGGAATAAAGGCATATGACGTCAAAAGGGTTGACAATAGGGCTACCGCTTTGGAACGGTCAGTGGCACAGAAAGGCCGCTGGGGTTTAAACCAGGTTCTAAGGTGCAACAAACCTCAAAGATTGTTGTGACTAACGTTGAAAGAAAATAACTGAACAATGTATAACATATCTACGAATGTATAACGTATCTACGAATTAGGAGCTACGGATTTAATAACAAGTGAACCTCACCGAATGGATATTCCGAATGGATGTTAAAATGTAATGAATATATTGTATTACGTGTCGGTTCGTAATAAGTTGATTCTATAACGTGTGGGTTCTTTTCATGAGGACTTATTTGATTAGTGGTGGGTGTGTCTCTTTCAGATCAGCTCACTCATGAAAAAACAATGCGCTTCCCATATCTTGAAAGAATACCATTTAAACGATAAACGATCTGTAGTTATTATATGTAACTACTTTTTCTCTTTGATCACTGTGGTACATTCTGCTTACTACATCATGGTTAATATCAGCCAGAAACGTCAAAGCATTCCAGAGGAAACAATATATGCATACGTACATCTGAAACTCTCCAAGGCGTGTGGGAATGATATATCAGACTCTGATTTCCGAGTTTGTGGAAATATCGAACCCTAGTCCTATCACAGATACACGGTAGGTTGAGATATTCGTTATAGAAACATTTTAACGTATTATAATTTTAGAAAGAGACACATAGTCAATCTAGGTTATCGTAAGATTTATACAATATTAGCACAAACTGTTTTTTCTAATTATAGCACAAACATTAAGACACATATGTATGCAGTTAAGAAACGTAGGCATAGAATAATGTTTACTGATGTTATATTATAGGTGACTTGAACAGTCGGCATTTATCATGAAATTAAGTTTCTTTAAATATAACGAACTAAAAAGAAAAAGCAAACTATGTTTCTGAATAGAGTAGACAACTAAGTTGTGAATATGCATTTCAAATAAACTATGAGTTATGCGTACTCTGCGGTGAATACCAGACAAACTGAAGCATTAATCATACTACTCGACCAATTAAACACACACGTGTTTAAACTATAAATGATTAACACGCTGAATTGTTAAAATGTTGAAATTGGAAAGCTCCATTAAAAATTCATGCTGAAAAGGGGATCCCTTAGGAGAAATAAACACAAACAAGACACTACTGATTTGTAGTCGTGGCAACCTGTTACGGCGCCACATAGCACTAAACTAACACTAGTGTGAATGTCAATAAATACTGAAATGAGGATCCCATGGAAGCGACAAACACAAACACGATATTCTACTTTCAAAAAGAGTATGAGAGTTGACCTTTGATAACGGCCGAACATGATAAATACGAAATATAGCAGTCTCTGTTTGATTGAGACTGTTCCTAAACGGTAGTGGTATATGCTTGCTACCGTTCACGCACTCTAGCCCCGGGTTGAGCAGAACTCAATATTCATACAGTCAATAGTACAGCATTTTAACCACACGAAGATGGCATGCATATGGCGGTGGACGTCCTAATTTTACTGCCATAATTCCATGTCCAGCGGCGTATTGTCCCAGTATCTAACGAAGATCTATGCCCCGAAGAGCGTAATAAAGAAAATCTAATTTAGCTGGGAGCAGCGGTTATGAAGCGCATCACAAGTAACAGTCAAAAGTCTAAATTAAAAAGCAGAAAACACATCCTATATTCAAGCCACAAAGACTGGGTTTGATTGTCCCAAAGGACCAGTAAGTAACAACACTACTGATTTGTAGTCGGCTCAAATTTTAACGGCCGCCACACAGCACTAAACAAACTCTAGTGTGAATGTCAATAAATAGTGAAAAGTCATAAATGCAGGCAAATAAATCAATAATTGAACCTTTAAATACAGTCAGAGAAACAGCAAGAAAGCTGTTATGCAACCGGCCGAACTATTATTTTCCTATAACTTGCATATTGGGAACGTTGTGAATAAAAGACATCCTTCATTTCTATAAGATGATTTCCTTTTTCGCTATCTAAAATCAAAGGGAGTTTTCGCGATGCTGCCTAGCTATATGCATTCCATTAATAGAACCAGATTCTAATTGTATATTAAGATGATTTTTCACGCAATATACACATACAAAAACAGTAATACATGGACCACATCAACGCTTAAGCGAATATCCATTTTAACACTCATACATAGTCGTGATAGGAAGTATCCAACCCATGTCAAATAAACACACTTATCATATTAAAGATATTTTTTCATTATTTTAATGGAAAAGCAAATCAACCGAAAGTATAATAGGAGTTTTCATTGATACACGTGCGACCAACATCCGTTTGTTTTTATCTTAATATATGAATGTATTGACTCTACGTGTATAGTATATAATGCAAGTAGAATGCATTGATTTGTCTATAGTTATATAAAATTCATGCAGATAATAAAGGGAAGGTGAAACTAGAATCTGTGTTGAAGAATGCAAAGTGATGCTAAATATTAACCAACTCCATAGTTAATGAGCCTGAGTCACGTCTGCTTACGTTATAATGCTGAGTAGATATGTACGTGTGACAATGCTTTCATACTCATTTCATTCTAAAACGAGATAAATAGAGGATATTTGTTGTATTGGAGTGAATAACATCTTTTATTTAATCGAGAAATGAGATAACTTTTATATTTTCACTCATCCTTCGCATTTGTGAAAATATAAAAGTTTTCAGACTTCGAGATGAAATAAAATGTGTTATTCACGACGAAACAACAACTTTTCTTTTTGCTTCATGATTTTACAAAAATATTTTTATGGAAACTACGGTAGAACAACAAGGGAGGCAAATTTCAATAACTGAATAGAGATATAAAAATCGAACAGGATAAGCAGCATTCAAGGAGGACAATCAGCCAAAAAAACACAAATAAACAAAGAACACATTTAAAGATGAATAAAAGGCCAAATAAGACATCACAAACACAAAAGGGTAATTAAGTCGCTTATATCTATATTTACACATGTTTTTGCACTACTACAAAATAGTTCAAATATATTTCATTTATACCCATATAGAACGCTATTTTAAATATATTTATATTGGCAGTCATTTCCGTTTAACTTTTTAAATCCATTTCAAAAAATTGTTTGACGGCGTCCTATTCATGCGTGTATTTGGTGTAACGCTGGACACATGAGATATTAGCGAGCTTTTGAATATTTTTCTGTGTAGTTGAATCGACTTAGACTGCTGAATCTGTGATATTGTCTTATCTTTACATTTGTTCAGTTTTGTGGATTTCGTTTTCACACCTATGTTTTTAAACTGTGATTAATTTTTTTATTATTAGGTCTATTTCGATAAAATTGTGTGTGAACATCAAACAAAGATTTTATTAAAAGAAAATCATGCTACAATTGTTAGTTCTTTCTTACTGTCTCCGATTTTGTAGCAAAACAAAGTGGATACTTTTTATTTTTGCTGAGTATATATATCTGTAAGTCGATCACGTTAAAACTTACCACGAGTCATGACTTGAGCTTTGAGTGACACTATTTCCAAAGCTATTAAACTTTGAATGCAATGTACGACATTAGTGTATATTTACTGAAATTAACACGGCAGCATTTATTGTGTTGCGGATACCACAACTAACTGCATTTGGAAGTTTTACCGGCATTGATTTTCAAATCCATTCCTAACTCGGATGTCTAAAAGGCTATCCGTCTGCTGTCTACTGACGGTTCATTGTGACTGTATCATCATTTGTTTTTTTACTTAGACATTAAGTTGAGTATCATGCTTTTATATCAGCATGTGTTTATTTCTTAAACTGAAGCATCCAAGGGTAAATATATTTCGAAGTTATACGTAACACCCGTTTCCATAAATGGTTGATCCGATAGCAAGTGCCACCACGTGTTAGGTCTCATGGTTAATACATGTAACATTTAGCAAGGCATTACATCTAAATCATAGATAGGGTCATTTTTGCATAACAACCACTTGCTAAACGGTGTAATTTGGATGTCTAAATACTCGTCCTGTATCATTATGTGTATTTATAAAAAATAAAACAATGCTTAATTTTATTAATATTGATTGTGTTAAAAGGTCGCGGAAACAACTTTAATAATGTATTTCCAACAAATAATACCAGAGAACGCAATGAATTGTAAGTGCGCAAGGCAGCACATAACGCCAACTCGCTTTAGAACTGAAAACACCAATCATAATACTCCAGTAGTATTATATATCACTAATGCAAGTTCAACTTGGGTGCTGATATATAGTAATATATGAGGTGCTATTGTTATGATGCATGTGATCATGCAATATTATGACACATTATTTAAAACAAGAATGAAATGAAAATAAAAAAATAACATCTTAAAACTCAATGTAATATTCTTGGTTTAGTTCTTGGTATTTACCATTATGCTTTCCTCTGTGGTTGTGCGATGACCAGACAGATTTTGGACCATATGCTGACGTCTACCAATATCCTGAAAGTATGGTTACGTTTGATGATTGACTCCAATCTTGTCTGTGTGTGCCCTTAATGGTTTGTTCTCTTGTTATTGATTACTTGCGTTATGGTTTCATAAGCTTGTCTTTTTATATACATATAGACATTATAATATTTGTGTTACATATATATTAATGCTATTTAGTTTGTTATAGGATATAGCAAGGCGGGGAGTTCTTCTTGTAAACTGTATCGTTTTATTGGGATGAAAATAAGGTAAGAGTGAAGTTTGGTGCACCTTAGAACCTGGTTTAAACCTAAACGGCCTTGTTTGCCACTGATCGTTCCAAGGTGGTAGTCTTATTGCCAACACTTTATGTATGTGATGTTTTATACATTGCCTTTAAATGCATATATCTTGTATTTATTGTTTGTTGCTATGCGTGTTATGTTATAGGTTTGGTCAGTATGGGAATTTCTTTATGTAGATGTATCGCTTTATTGACATGACACTATGGTACGAGTGAGGTTTGGTACACTCTATACCCTGGTTTAAATCTTCCCAACCAGCGGCCGTATGTATACCTTGCATTTTATTTATATGTGTTTACCATGCGCGTTTTTGATTGCTTTTGCTCCTTGAATGCAACATTTCCTGTTTGACGTTTATATCTACTTTTAATACACATAAACGAAAAAGGTTATGCGAAGTTATATATTGTACGAGGGTGCTTCAAAAAGTTCTGTCACTAGGCATATATCCTTTGAACTGGATATTACACTGAGATAAAGTAGTGTATTTATAGTACTACTGGGTTCGCTCTCTTAAATACCTCAACAAAAACGAAAAATTTCCGGTTATTTATACCCCTGAATTACCTCCCACTACCACACCTTTTGGATACTGGCATCTTTGAAAATTTCCTTGTTACAACACGTTGTAACAATTATTTGAATAATTCTATGCTTTTTAAATTTTCTTGTACGCCATCTGTTGTTATTCGCCCATAATCCATGAAAATGATTGTCGAAAATTCGGAGAGGTCTTGCTGCAAACCAGATATAAGTGAATGCCTATCCCTTAATTTTAGCAGAAATAACACTGATTTTCATCATTTTGTTTACGGAAATGTTACAATATCTTTTAAATGTCGTAATTATTGTCATAGTATTAATATGTTTTCATATTTGTTTACAAATCCTAGTCCTTCAGTGTTTAAATTTCATATTCAACACATTATTGTAGAATTTTGTACAATGTTTAGGGAAAATATAGATCATCCTAAAACGCTATTTCAGAAGACTGCCTTTCCATTTAATGTCCATTTATTATTAAATTAAATTTACACCTTAGCTTAAAATGGTAATTTCTAAGACAATGCCTTTTCATCTACCATGCTTAAATTCTGAATCTTGTAATGCACAGATATAAAAGGTTATGTTTGAGAAATTTCAAAGGTCTTCAACAAGTACTTAAAGAGAAACAGGCATTTAAAAAAGTAACAATTAACATACCTGAAAAAACTCAGGACGAAAATGCCTCAGTATGTATAAGTGATGTGTTTTAAATGTTCCATAACTTTCGTCACACAAAAGACACAGCATTTATTTTACCATCAATGGAATGGTATTGAAATTCTCGTTCATTTGATACCAAACATCAACACTCACAAGTAGCACATAATTGTTAAAACGCGTTAGTGACAGAACTTATTGAATGACCCTCGTATTGTACTCGTGTTATCTTATGTTTCATTTCAATATGCAAATTTAAAACTTAAAATCCTTCTCGGTTTATTTGTTTATCTGTATTACACTAGTATAGAGCAATGCCATATATGCAATAAAACGGTGATAAATGATCCCGAACAAATATAACAACAGTCATACAGTTCTTTGGGATATATACATGCAGTGCCATATATTACGGGACGTGCAATTGCATGATGCTTTAGAGCTGGTAAATTTATACAGACATGTATGAACAAAACATCATTATGTGTTAACGTGTTTTTCTGTCATATTCACACGACAGTACCTCTATTGTCAACCCTTTTATGTTTTTATTGCCACATGCCTTATCTCGTATGTATCCTTTTAGTTGTTGCTTGGTTCGATGCGTGATTTGGTCGACTGGTCCTTGACATATATATTTGCTGTTCTACATCTACTTCTGTTGAAACAGGACATTTATAGAGAGTAATTTCACTCACTGTCACAGTCAATATTTGGGAAAGAAAGGAAATTTCTTCGCACAAAATTACAATACAATTATAAATAATTAATTTAGTTTTCTAAATCACTCATCGCCTCTATTTATAGTATTGACGTAGGTTTGAATTGTTCATTAATTTGCAGTGTCTGACAAATATCCTCGTGACATTCTCTCAAACGTATTGGTCTCGTATTTCTCCGACTTTTGTGGTTATTGATTGTGTTATTTGTTTTATAAAGTTTTACATTCTACTTTTTATTATTGCTGTCTATATTTCGGTTAGATGCGTATGTGTTTTCATTGTTATATATAGTAAGCAGTACATTATAGTAGAGGCAGAAATATTGTTCAACTATCGTATATACATTAATAAAAGTACTGAAAGTACTAAGCGGTGGGAGTTTGATCGAAGAGGATTTACCGTCATGATTCTTTGTCACGTTGAATGAGAGAGAAATAAGCAATTTGTTTTGTTATATTTCTACTAAAACAACGTTATGTCATTTATGTGAAGATAAAAAAATGTCTAACCGCGATCGTCGTTAATTTTAGCTTATCGGCCTCATTCGTAAATGGGGAATACTTTAAAAATCTATTTTAATTGTTTGGTACTCCGCTTTACTTTAGAAATTCGGAACAAGAAAAACTGATGCACAACATCAGGTCGCCACAGAAAACGAGACATTTAAAAGAATAAATCAAACAGTACAGAGAAAAAGGAGAATGCAGTAAATAATTATGGTAGTGAACATTACAGGCCGGCCAAAACTGATATTTTTAAAAGCTAAGATTTAAAACACGCGAAGAACATTTTAAATGCAAATTTGGAGCGCCCGTCTTGGTTTCGACATTTTTTTCAGTAGCTGTTTTATTCTCCCCGTTATAGATGGAGCAGGAGTCGGGGAGGACCAGCACAAGCTGCACCGTACACAAATATAAATGTAACATAGCATCACTGGTATAATGTACAGTAAACATACAATGTTCAGAAATTATTATGTACAATATATGTATAAAAAAATGATATGAAAAATAGAAAGAATATATATATCATTTTCTAGGACTGTATGTTTTTGATTTACCATGATATCTTGGGGAATGTTTTTTTCAAAACAGGATTTATCTACAAAAAATATTTAAATTAAAAAAAAGGATAAAAACACAAACATGCAAATACAGATCAAGCTGCGGTCATGTATTTCAAAAAAATGCATAACGAACGCTAAATGAACGCAGAATGAACGCAGAACGAACGAAAAATGAACGTTGCACGATCTGCATTTAAAAAAAAAAGAGAGGGTCCTAAAGAAACCACAGCGTCCGAACGCATTGGCATCGTAGGTCCGCACTGTACTGCAAACAAGGACTTGATAATACATGAAAGAGACCAAAAAACAACAGAAAGGGTGGTGAAGACAGGGTTACCGACTTGGAACTGTCAGTAGGCATTAAAGCCTACAGGTTAGCTTGAATCGGTTTTATATGCGAACAATCCTCGCTATTATCCTGTTTTTCAGCGCCCAAATAGACAAGACAGTGTAAACTAAACTACATCCCATCAAATGGATTTCTCTAAACAGAAAAAATAATCTAGGGTACGACCAGAAAACCCGAGGGACGAAAGCTCATGCACCCACCTTCCTTACTTGGGGTTTCAGTAGGTACAATCATAGAGTCCCGAGAGGTAGTCCAGCCATCGCACAAGTGAAGAGTGAAGCGTAATGACTGACTGTAGACGGGTCAATCACTAAAAATGCAGAGCGCTGTAAAAAAAAAAGGGTTATATCTTGTTCTGACTAACGTCCTGATTAAAATTGTAAACCGGTCAGGAAACCCGTCAGACCCCTTTAACTTTCGAAGTTTATAGACCACATCTCCATAAAATGAGGGTTTTGATATGCCTAGACGCAGAAGTGTTTTAAGGTTGGTGTTGTACTTTTCCAGCAGGCTCTCGTTACGATCGCAAAGTTGCGTTCCTTTCGTTCGTTTTGGGCGTTCAGCGTTTTAAAACATGAACGACGAATGCATTTTTTAAAACGCTAAACGCAGGAAACGAACAAAACGAAAACACGAACGCAACAAATGCAATGAACGAAACGAATGCAAAGGCATTTCGCTAATTAAAGGCTCGATTTAAACGAAGTGCGTTTTTCAGTATTTTAAGAGAAAGAATTTGTGCAAATGGTGTTTTAGAACCGCTGAAGCACGATTACACAATCATTTACTTTATCTTTTACCGATTCAAAATGCTAAATATTTTATTTATTGTGTAGCACAAACTTTATATTATTTCAATATAAACTAAAACAATGTTGATAAAAACAGCCGACATATTTGTATACGGTGTCATGTACGGTTTTTTTAATTACATAAACCCGGAAGAAAATGGAATAATCATCATTGTGCACCGGAAGAAAATGGAATAATCATCATTGTGCACCACACATAATATCAAAAAAGGATCTATTCTTCAATATGATCACATAAACATTACTAGCCGACTCGTGATAAAAATCGCATGACTGAATGTCATGCGTAATTTAATCGTGAGAGATGGTGCGATTGGTAAACTCTGAACGAACGAGGGCAAACGCATTTTCTCCATTTCTGATTTTAACAGCACACATTCTGTTGCGTTCGTTCTGTGCATTTAAATGAACGCTTAGTGTCGTTTATAAACTCTGAATGCATTAAAGAACGCAGATGATTTGCATTTCAAAAATTGCATTCATAAACATGACATACAAACGGAATGCAAACGGAGCGCTAACGGAACGCAAACGAAATACATTACAAAACCTAAAAACAAATTGTATTCGTTACTATGCATGTGCCTTGGTAAACAATAATTACTGGGATACAGGTTTACAGGTTGTCGGGCTGATAAGAACAATAACAACAACAAATATTCATTATGTATATATTCCACTATATTCCATTGCATGGAATTTATATACATTAATTTATCAAAAACAACTCTGCTTCTCGATGTTTTGGTCCCTTGAACTTCTTCAGGAAAATGAATTTGTTTTACAACCTACAAGGGATTGAACATTCGAAAAGCAGAGTTTTTTTCGATAAATGAATTTGAGTTCATTCCATATATTGCTAAACACAGCAAGCTTACAATTGCGTATTGTAATGCATTGAAGACACGTATAAGATTTTTTAATTCTTTTTTAAGAGCCTCAATGCATAATGGACTTTGCAAATGCTCGGCGTGTAAAATATAATATTTGGGTTCTAGAATAATTTATAGCTCTGCAGAGGAACATTTATTTCCAATATTAAATATAAAGGATCATTTTACCTTCTATCTTCTATCTTCCCATTTTGCCTTTGAAGTTGGTTGATCCAAGTTTTTGTTTAGGATTAGATACATGTCATGGGAGGCTTTCTTATTTTTCAAAAAAAGTTTGGATATTACTGGGAATAATCGGGTATGCTATCCTTTTAGTATATCTTTTAATGTTGAATGTATTTGGAAATGTCTTTATAGATGCAATGAGTTCAATTATTGCATAAAGTTACTTTCACATTATAAAGTTGATTAAATTGTTCAATGGAATAAAATGAATCGCTAACATTCATTATATCATTTATGTAGAAAAATCCTTCGTCATACCATTGTTTGTAAAATATTCGTTCACCACCGACTAAAATATTATGATAATAAAGCAGCGGGTTTTTATAAAATAAATGTGTGTCTGTAGGACAATCATAATCCAAGACAGTAACATATGCTCTAAGGACTTCTTTTCAGAAACAGTTGCTTATTTTATTTATTAAGGATTCTGCATAAAGCTTACCTAGATGTATAATATTTTTTAGGCGTAGTACATGGTATTTTGCCATAGTCCATTTTTAAGAATGAGCCTTCTTATCCATGTTCAGCGTCTCCGTGGCCGAATGGTTAACGGCGTTTCTATGTAAACCTTCGCCTCTCACCGATGAATGTGAGATTTGAATCTCACTGGGAGCTCGACTTGTACATCCTTAGCTGTTTATTATTTTGTATGTGTTTCTTTAGTTAGTTTCTCTGGATGTGGACTTTATTGTTAGAGTATTCCTTTTGATGGGATGTAGTTTTGTTTTCATTGTCTTGACTTTTTGGGCGCCAAAGACATTATAATAGCGAGAATTGTGCGCATATATATAAAATCGATTTAAGAAAACCAGTAGGCCTTCTTGCCTACTGACCGTTCCAAGTCGGTAACCCTGTCTTCACCACCCTTTCTGTTGTTTTTTGTCTCTTTCATTGTATTATCAAGTCCTTGTTTGCAGTACAGTGCGGACCTACGATGCCATTGCGTTCGGACGGTTTGGTTTCTATAGGACCCTATATCTCGTATTTGTAATCGAGGAAGTGTCGATTCTTACGGATGGCGGGAGGTGTACAGTACTGGTTCTACCCAGGAAAAGTAGATGGTCTGCCTCCACCAAAATAAAAGAAATCGACCGTCATATATAACCTTCCATGTGTTGAAAATGACGTTAAACACATACAACAAACAAACAAATCTTATCCATATAGATATAAAAATCGAACAGGAAAAGCAGCATTCAAGAACGACAGTCAAACACAAACACACACAAAATCAAAGAACACATTTAAGGATGAGTAAAAGGCAAAATAAGACATCACAAGCACAAAAAGAGTTGACAATAGGGCTATCGCCTTGGAACGGTCAGTGGCAAAAAGGCCGCTGGGATTTAAACAAGGTTCTAGGGGCGCACCAAACCTCACACTTACCCTACTGTCAACCCATTAAAAAGGGACAGTGTAAATAAAGAAATCCCCGCCATGAGCTTTTCTCTAACCAACAAGGAAGCATAGACGTCATCATAGGATCCACAGCCTGTCCGGTCATTGTACATTTAAAGAGGAAAGCATTATGGCGAACTGTAAATGGGTCAACCACCAAGCATGCAGTGCGTTGCAAAATGATAACCTGTTTTGAAAAACCTTTTAACAAATTTAACAACGATAGTATGAAAGTGATCATGTTCAAGGATCTTACGAAGTTTGCAAATCACGATAGAAGTCAGGTTGTGATAGTCCCTGTCGCAGAAGAGTGCTTAAATTACTTTTATATTTGGAAAGAAGATCCAGGTTACGATGATACAATTTGGCAAAGGTTTTAACAAGTTTAGGGTAACGGTAACCCTGATGGTAACCCTGATGGAGTAGCTTTTTAGTTATACAAAGATTACGAATATTAAAGTCCTCAACTCGAGTACAAGCTCTAGAAAATCGAATAATTTGAGACACATAGACCCCATAATAAATTGCTCGGTGAACATCTCCATCTAAATCGGGATAATTAACAATATCAAAATTATAATCATCTCTCTTGTCATATATTTTAATCGTTATTATCAGAAATATAAGCTTTGTTATGTTGAAGTTCTTTAGGGTATATGTTATTAACAATATTAGAAAAGAGATGGTTGTCAATGTTTACTATGTCATCTAGATACCGAGAGGTGTCAGTAAAGGTCTCAATAACATCTTTCTGTGTGTCTGGTGAAAGACTCAACATGAAATCATAGCAATATAAAAACAAATCTGCGACAAGGGGTGCACAGTTCGTAGCTATAGGGATACCAACAATTTGTCTATAAACGTTCGTTCCATACCTTACGAAAGAATATAAAAAGATCGGACAGGGAAAGTAGCATTCAAGGAGGACAGTAAACCACAAAACACAGAAACAGACACGCAAACATATTATCTAATAGGAAGATGAATGCTTCACAAAATTCTTGGCAAGTCCACATAGTGTAATTGCCTAAACTGCCGTTAAAATTATTTCAGGCCAAAAATGTAGTATTCATGTTGATTTTAACTCATATATAAATGCTTTCAGATTGATCATTTTCTACCCTCATTCATTATACAGTTTAATCAAAACACTACTTTTTATTTTAGCTGGTTCCTCCGATAAAAAATCGTAGAACATGTCACTGATATTTCTTGTAATTTAAACGATAGGCTTTGGAAGAGAGATGAATAAATGGTTAAAAACTGGTTATAGTTTTTATTAGTGTTATTTTACCTAAAGGTGTTAAATATCTTCGTATACAAAGCTTAATTAAATTCTGAATCTTCAAGATCTTATCAGAATAGCTAATATATAATATCTTATCTAGATCTACATTAAAATTAATACCTTATACATATATATAATAATTTAAATTAATTGGTTCCCCAAGCCAGCTTCCATCTTGTTTTAATTTAATATATGCTGTATGTTTTGGTTCCAATCCAGACAACCTGCGTTTTATCGAAATTACTCCTCAAACCAGATTTACTTGCAAAGAAATATAATTCATTAAGAGTTTCATTGAGAGAGGTCTCTGAACCGTCTAGAATGACTAAAGTATCATCCGCGAACTGTAATAGTTTAAATTCGTAATTGTTAATATGTATACTCTTTATCTTACTATTATTTATCATCTTTATTGCGAAAATGTCAGCACATAAAATCAAAATGTATGGTGATAAAGCATCGCATTGACGACACCTCCTTCCTATGTTAAAAAATGTTGATAAATTACCACCCTGGTTAACAGATAGCTTGGCCTTATTATAAAATAATCTTACCTATGATATAATTGAATCACCAAATGTAAAGAATTTTATAACTCCATAGATATACGATCATGGAAGTGAATCAAAGGCTTTTTCGAAATCTACATGTAATATGAGGCCGGGTAAATAATTTTCCTCTGCAAATTGCATAACATCAAATTTCATTCTTATGTTTTCCTCCATATATCGTCCAGAAATAAACCCTGTTTGGCTTTATTTTATAATCTTGTGAAGAACAGTTTTAAATCTATTCGCTATAGCACCGGAGGCAATTTTATAAATACAATTTAGTTGTGATATCGGTCTGTAATTGTTTAGACACCGTCTAGGCTTGTTATCCCTAGGAATAAGTATAATGGTGCCTTCTTTCTGAGCAATTGAAAAGAGTATAATAATGGACCTTTGTTCAAAGTTCCCCATTAATATAACCATAGTTAATTGCCCTCAAAACAAAATGCCCTAGGTGTTTCCACAAAACTTTAAAAAAAATCTGCACCAAATCCATCAGCACCAGGGGAACTGTTGTTTTATATTCCATAAAATGACAATGAGACTTGTTTATATGTTAAAATGCCTTCTAGTGAATTAGATCTTCAACTGTTAATTCTGGAATATCACTTCCTGAAAATTCTTTTTCTAAATCGGTAATTTTTGGCTCATGATCTCTACTTGAATATAGATTTTCATCAAAGTTTTTGTTGCGTTTCATATTTTTTTCTGACCTGCAATTATAATGCTCTTGGGTTTTTAGATTTTTGGGATAATTTTTCAACTAAAATTGTGTCTTTCCAATATTACAGAAAAGGTTTGTAGGTTTTTCTCCATCTTCTATAAAAAAAGAGTATGATAATGGACCTTTGGAAACGGCCGAGCACGACACATACGAAATATTGCAGTCTCGGTTTGATTGAGACTGTTCTATAAAGTGTGCCATTGATCTAGTAAAAAATAACCATCCATCTTTTGCTTGCGAAGTAGCAGGAGTATGAGATAGATTTTCCTTTTAGTTCCATTTACAATGTTTCTAAAAAATCATTGATCATTACTTGTAAACTGTAATTCATCATTAGATATGTTAACTATATTATTGATGTTATATACTGGTACAGCGTATTGTAATTTGATTTCCGTTATTTTGTTATCAATATTATCTAAGTATTCGGTGTCACTAAGAAGCGAATTGTTGTGTTTCCACAAGGGTTTTCCCTTTATAAATTCTGTAAAATTACAATTTAACATCGTAACGGAATGATCTTACCTATAGATGGCATCAACTGTACATATATTTACTGATGAAAGAAGACTTCTGAAATTAAAAAGAAATCAATTTCTGTTTGTTTTAATGTGTGTGTTTTTTCTTCGCCATGTGTCGTTTTAATTGAGGATAACATTTTCTAGAAGGGTCAATAAGATTGCATGTTGATTTTATATCTATTATTTATTCTCCGGCATTTTTATTATTAATATTTTTATAATTGTAATACTCAAGCTTTGTATCTTGCACCAAGTTAAAATCGCCACACCATATCATATCATTATTATTCACGGTCTCTGCTAAGGTAATTATCTTCTCAAAGAACGAAGAGGAGTCATTGTTCGGTCCATACAAAGACATAAGAGTTAATTTTCATTCTCGACTGTGAGATCTACACTTATAAAGTGTCCTTCAGTGTCAGCTATATGATTATGTATTTTACAATCCAAGTCTTTGCTGAATAAAATTGCAACGCTTCGGGCATTGGATTTGCCGGAGCTGAATAAACAGTCATTACCCCATTCTGTGCGAAGTAATATCTCAGAATTCTTTGTAGAGTGAGTATCTTGTAAACAGACTATATGGCACCGTTTGGATTTAATATAATTAAAAACATCTAGGAGTTTCTCAGCTGAACCAAGGCCCTGAAGATTTACTGATTAAATATTTATATCAGTCATCTACATGTATAGACGAAATGTAGATCAGCCGTCTGTAAATAATGTTGAAACATGTAATGACAAGATGAAAAAGAAAAACAAGAAAAACTTTCAGAATGAAAACAGGGTTCTGCATATATCTAAGCGACAGCTACTAAACAGTCACATGTTGGCTAAAACCTATGATTTTATGTGCACAATTTCGATCTTAATAATGTAAGCCTTATGTTTAAATTATACTTTGATATAAGGAACTTACAGTTTTGCTAATTACTATAGTTGCCTCATATTAAATCATCCAGTTACCAGCAGGTCATTTGCTAAATTACTCATAATTATAGTTATATTTATAATATTTACACATTACGTATTGTGAATCTATAATTATTAAGAGATTAATATTATTATCTTTCTCGTGTTATGGCATGTCATATGTCTTACGACATTCCTGTGGCTATATCAAAATACACAAAAACAATATTTTAAACAAATCTAAGTCAAGATGAAAACACTTCAAATATATCAAAGTTTATCTAAACAGTCACTTTTTAAATAGTTTTAAATACGAATCTCCTATCTCGTATTTACTACCAGGTCTTTATTATAAAAATAAGAATAAATCAAATTGTTACTTGATCGAGACAGTATGTAAAAGTTATGTCCTCATTTCACCCACATATAAAGGCTATTATGTGCAGATAAGATTGCCACCTGACCATACCAGTAAAATAACAGTAACCCCATGTGTAACCTGGTCCATTACAGTCGTTCGCGATTGAGCATGGAATTACATTGATTGAGTCAATGGATGTTTGACGCGTCAGCCATATAAACAACCGATGACGCCGTCCAATAAAATGGAAGTACTCAGTGAATTGAAACTAGTTGACACCTCTCACTCGCCTACAAGTCTCACGTGACCAAAATCGATATCATATACAATTCACCTTTTCTCTATATTATAAAGATGCTGTGGATTATGAAAATAACTTCGTGCTTCCCCAGCAGTGATGGAATTTACTACTTTCAAAATAGCATATTCAAGGTATATCTCTAGAGCAATTCTATTGTAATGATGGCTGGTTAATATGCCTAAAGCACATCTCCGCCGGATTCAAATCGAGATTTATTTCACACTCGTGTTTACATTCAGCCAGCGAGGATCGAAGGGGCGGAGTTGAGCACGCGATGACATTGCGTCAGTATGAACATAATTCCATGCTCAATCGTGAACGCCTGTACAACTAGTGAGTGATCAGTTAAATACTATTAAAAACATCACACTAAATACCCTATACTGTATAATTGTTACTTGATCAAGACATTGTGCATACGTTATGTCCTCATCTTATCCACCACATATAAAGGCTATTCTTTGCAGTTAAGAATGCCATTCGACTGTACGGTAAAATAACAGTAAATCCATGTGTATCCGGGTCCGTTACAACTACTGAGTAATTAGTTAAATACTATTAAAACATCACTATTTAACACCTTATACTAACGTCTTATACTGTATAATCTGGCTTGCACTGTGAGCAGTTATACTGAATAGGGCCAACACTTCAGTATTTTTCATTGTCCATGTCTTTGCTCTATACTATCCCATAGCATCGCACTTTATTAATGCATGTTCTAAAATTGTCACACCGTATTAGATAGTAAAAGGCAAAGAGAGAAACGAATAAACACAATATCCTTACATTTCACCGGAATAAATTGTGGTATTAGTCTTGCAGTTATATTTCGTAAGCACAATCATGCAAAAAAAAGCAAAAAAAAGGCACATAATATACTCATTAATACAAAATATCATTCGCTCTCCACCGTTCACAGAGTAATGTCAAAATTATTGAATTAAGTGATTTCCGTTCACTTTCATTTTTTAATAATATCCAGAATGTCATCAAATAAGTCAAATTTGTGGCAGGTTCCGTCTGCTGTCCTTCCATATACTGCTCCATTGAAATAACATGTATATTTGTGTATGGGAAACAAGGCGTTGGATCAGCTGGGCATTTAGTCTGGTAACATCGTCAACAAGTCGGTATCCACGGGCTTTGATGTCACTTTTGTTTTAAAGCGCACATTTAAATCGTGTATGCAATTAATACAAGTTGATGCATTGTTTCATTGTTATAGAAAATAATAAATTAGCATAGTAATTCGACTAAAAATACCTGATTGTTTCTACAAACCGTTTTTTTTTTATGAAAGTGCTCTTGCTTTTCTACACAGACGCGTGCTAAATGAAATTGCAAAGTCAACACTACAGTGGTACCACACACAAGATGTTGCAAGTTCCGCACACGTGCTATTTCAGTTAGCTGGACCAATTAAATAAATCACAGATATTGCTGCATTAAGGATGTTAATTATGTCTTCAGGTGTTAATTGTATATTCAGACTGATTCGACACTTGTGTATATTCCTATGTCTACGGAGCGTACAAAAGCAATACGGGAAATAGATGATATACTGTGAAAGTATAGCTGTTAAATCATGAACATTTTGTTTTGAAGGAAAATCCGGAGATTGTACATTTAAATTCGGAAATCCGGAGAACGGCTGATAAATCCGGAGAACCCGGCATTTATCCGGAGATTTGGAAGGATTATATAATGGCGGGGATTTCTTTATTTGCACTGTCCTGTTTTAATGGGATGACAGTAGGGTAAGTGTGAGGTTTGGTGCACCCTAGAACCGGTTTAAATCCCAAATGGCCTACTTTGCCACTGTCCATTCTAAGGCGGTAGCCCTATTGTCAACCCTTTTGTGTTTGTGATGTCGTTTGCATTTATTATTACTTTTGCCTTCTTGTTTTGTCTGTTTGCGTGTTTGTTTCCTTGTTTTGTGGTTGACTGTCCTCCTTGAATGCTACTTTCCCTGTCCGATCTTTTTATATTTCTTTGACATTACGATACACATCTTCATGTTGTTTGGTATTACTGTCATAGATAGTCCGGACTGTATTGTTCCTATACCATTAGGGTATCATATTGGTTAATTGGCGGAGGGACTATAAACATTAATTTAAAGGAAGTTATTTAATGGGAACTAATCGAGAGATTATGCTTAACAATTAAGAAACAACCAAGAAAATATGCTGTACAGTATTTGTTTAATTATATCGTACATTAAAGGTATAAGTCCAAAGCGTTATTCCCTGAGCCGCGCCAGCCCTACTAAAGAGAAAAGAAAATCCTAATAATTCGAGAAACGTGGAAACATATACAAGGGTAATGTTCGACATGGTGAGCTCCACACACACACACACCTGCACGCACGCAAGCGCACACACAAACACACACCCACACCCCTCCCCGACCCAAAACTGTTATTGCAATGAAAAGGTTTTGTTCATGATATACGAGTATGTGTTCATTTAAATGCAACTTTTTTAATACCAACAAAACCATTAAGGAACATTTTTCATATTATTGAAAATAACTGATTTAAAACAAATGCCTAAAGACATACTTTAATTTTATTGATTGATTAATTTATCAAATAAAAAATAGAAGTAATATTTGTTCGCTTGCACCGCGAATCGAACCCTTAATATCGTGCATTGAAATCAAAAAGTGCAATTATGTCAGCTCTACTAACCCCGAGACAACGGCGGCATGTTATATCGGTATTTCAAATGTATGTGATTATATTATGTTCAGTCAGTCAACGCCAACAGATGATTGGTTGTCTTGTAAAATATGCTTCTTTATGACGATTATGTATTTCGGGAAACCAGCATAGAAATAACCTCGACATGTATTGCACTAGTCTTGACTATCGTCGACGCTTGATTGTACAACCGATTGTCGTGAAAACGAGAAGGCGTCACAGATTATCTAGACTTTTCTGCACAACGCTATCTCAAACTTGTCGCTAGATTGGGCTCACTTATAATTGAGTGTTGCCATTTTGAAAATGAGGATGATAGCAATAGGCCTAGGTAGACCTACGCCTAAAAACCTAAACACCTCACAATTCTTAACGCAGTTTGAAACTGATGTCAATGCAATTACATTGTGGGGTTGTTATTAATGATGTACATGTGACATTAAATGCAATACCGTAATTCAATTTATTTTTTGTCAATACGATATAACAAATACATTACACAATCAGACCGATTAAATGATCAACATCAATTTACTTCATTCAGTTATTTCAGTAAATTTAACGTCTGGGCATTACTAGAATGATTTGTATTAATAGGATCCAAACGAGATACACATACTTAATGAACATTACCATTGCCATTGATTGGAAACCCGATGACATCCACGTTTGGTCACGATATAGCGAGGAGACTATGTTCGCTACTGTAACAGCTTAAATCTTTACATTACTTTCTCAAATTAAATAATTTAAAGCTACATCCATACTTAGTTTGAAAATGTCACTATGAATTATCCAGAGACAAGTTTACCCTAATTTGTTAACAATTCCAAATCTCAGTTTATAACTAAAGGTAGAATTCAACATAGTAAATTAAAAACTCCGTGTGCTCTATCAGCCGCGCTTTCCATAGGAATACGTTGCAGGCAGATAGTGACGTGAGCAATGTTTGAATCCAAGTCTCTGTGCTTTCTATGCAAGTTCCCTATAATGTACGAGAATATAAAACACTATTGAACATATTTAATTAGATTGTTTAAAACAAAAATGTATGAGTACACACACTTTATTCCAAACAACGGATTGCTTAGTCATATATTTACGGATTTAGAAAACACATTAAATAAAATACTTACCATTGATTGATATTGTATCACTCCAATGGCCCCACAATTGGAGAGCATACATATGTATAACAATATCGACTATGTAATTATCAATACACAATGAACACATATATACACAGCATTAAATGTAGACATAAAAGTCGAACAGAAAATGTAGCATTCAACGATCTCAATCAACCTAAAAACACGCACAAAACCAAACAATAATTACAAAGATGAAAAAAAGGCAAGACATGACATCACACACATACATGGGTTAACAATATGGCTACCACATTGGAACGGTCAGTAGCAGACAATGCCGCTGAGGTTTTAACTAGGTTCTAGTGTGTTCCAAACCGCTTTATTTCCCTATTCCAATCCCAATAAATCGGGACAATGTAAATAAAGATATTCCCGCCAGTTTATATTCTCTAACAAACAAAGCAGATTAATATGCGATATACGTAGAGCACACCAATGATCATTTACATACGACGATAAAAGAAGCATAGAAAGCCACAAAGCAAGTATTTAATTTCCTGGCAGAAGTAAGAGCAACACGATTAAAAGATAGGACAATACAAGATTTAAGACAAACATCCAACACTACCGTACTTCCAGGATTTAAGTAGACGTCATTATAAGGTACACAATCGGTCTGGTCATCTCAGAAGGTCAAGGATAGTGACTTTGGAAAACTATAAATGGGTAAATCACTAAATATGCAGTTCGTTGGAAAATGATAGGGACATAACTTCTAATGTTAAACATTTTAACTAGTTTAATAAAGATTGTATGAAAGCGATTATGACCAAGGATCTTACAAAGTTTGTAAATCATACCACCATAGCAGTCAGGTTGTGAAAGTCGTTGTCGCAGCAGGAGATAAATTGCAATGGACTATACATCCACACTGAGACAGTCGATGTTATTAATGTAGATATTGTGTAGCATTAATAAATACTGAAAAGTTGATCCCTTGGAAGCAACAAACACTAACAAGAGAGAGAAGTAGCAGATTCGCTTTTATTGAGTCATTTGAGGCAATTATAATTTCTCACGCATGCTAGCACCGGCTTAAGCGATATTTACGTACAAAGAAACTAATTATTTGCAAAAAAAGAAAGCCATATAACACTAGCAATATACATATTTGAAGTACATATGCATTTCTTTACTTAGTTAAGCAGTATCTTATTGCATATAAATATATATAAAAGTCTGATATCTCCGAATGTGCCTATTTGGTTGACTAAGCAATGTATACTTCACGGACTGGCGGACATCAATTTGAAGAAAAGCAGCTGTACAATACAATAATGCCAACATCAAGTAAAACGAAATATTGGACATGGAAAGTAGCATTAAAGGATGTCCGGACAGTCAACCACAAAACACAGAAAAAAACACGCAAACAGACAAACAAGAAGGCAAAAGTAATAATAAAACAAACGATATCACAAACACAAAAGGGTTGACAATAGGGCTACCGCCATGAATATTGCCTTAAAATGAATGGCAGCTGTTTATATGTCATTTAATGCAATATAAAATAAATGTGAAATCAATCTGTGAGGCATTTGTTCACATTTTTCTTAGGATATTTTCTTATAAATAAATGTGAATAGATTATACGTTCCTTAATATTTTTAAAATACTAGAACTGTCGTTAGTTATATGAATTTCGTTAATAAATTATATAACTTAAACCCAATTTAAATGCATCACACAACCTAACACCTTAACGCCAACTATGATATAATAATGAATATGCTTTCTACCACAACACTAGGCTCTCCAGTTGTAAGTACCAAACCTTTGCATGAACAATAATTCAACCGGACGTCACATGGGTCTAGAATTAGTGCATATGAACAGTTCATGTGAAATTAAAGCACAGTATGTAGGGACTATTTAAATGAACATGTATATTTTTGGATATATAGAGTTAACCAGCGTTTTTGAGATATCGGAAATATTTCCCGAGGGAGAGAAATTGCTTCTATATAATAACGAGTACTTTAGCACGAGTTCTTATATTGGAGCAATTTCTCTCTCGAGGGAAATATTTCCTGTATCTCAAAAACACTGGTTATTAAATTATATATTACATATTTTGTGATGATTTAAACGAGAAAAAAGAATATGTTTGCTATCTTTCTTTCATTCCTTCTTTCTTTCTTAGTGCGCAGTGATACAAATAATTGTGTGACGTCGCAAACCGCGGACGATAATGATAAAACATTTTACCGCGGCATCCATTTTTCATTCGGCATCAGTTGAAAGTGATCCATTGTGTGTACTTGATTTTGACATTGGATGCATGGAATGGATAATTATATTGGAATTATTAAAATGATTGGATATATGTGTGTTGTTCAGCCTGTTAATTAATACTTGGTTACGAAATGAGGTCGAACATTTGCGCAAGCAATATCAGGACGAAAACATTGGCAATATTAAAAGCGAGACTGATGAAAAGGGAAAGATACACAGTAACATGAAATGTATTTATTGAAATTATTGTGGGAAAAATAATGTTAATCGCTATCTGCAAACTGATAATGTAGATAAAGTTAATACTTTTTATCGTTATAGTTAGTCTCAATAAATGTAAAACAAACACTTTTTTTTAAAACAAATGTTTGAGACAGTGTCATTGAGTCAGGGTGTATACACAGCACGTGCCATTTTACTGGCTGACAAGTTTATTCTGAGTCCGAAGAACTTTCAATTCGATTTATGCGTCGAAATCTTTTCCTTTGACATGGTGATATGGAATCCTGGTCTTCAATGGTTGAATGTGGCTGTGTATAACAATTAAATGTCCCACCTGGTATTGTGGTACTTCCATGGAAGACAGCTGGCAGAGCATGTTTTGGCTGGTAATTTTAATTCTGGGATTGTGTCAATATTGGTTGAACATCAGGTGAACTGCATGTTTTGTTTCTAATTGTATCCATTGCAGTACATGTATTTCCTTTATCAGTGTCCAACAATTTAGATGATATTTCCTTCTGTTGCTTTACATTCATTTTTTGAGTAGTAATTGACGTTTTGCTGATGTTTGTCCATGATCTTTCTTGTCGTGCCCTTAATGGTTTATTCTCTTACTGCTCTGGCTTCTGCAAAGTCATTGAGTACCTTCATTGTGGCTTTCTAGGCTATTGTTGTTTTGTATTATATTTACCATGTTTACACGAGCATATTTGTGTTTTACTTATATTGCCTATTGATTCTGCCTTGTTGGTGAGAGATTAGATCAGGGCGGGGATTTCTTTATTTACACTGTCCTATTTTAATGGGATGACAGTAGGATAAGTGTGAGGTTTGTTGCACCCTAGAACCGGTTTAAACCCCCAGTGGCCTACTTTGCCACTGACCGTTCCAAGGCGGTAGCCCTATTGTCAACCCTTTTGTGTTTGTGATGTCGTTTGCATTTATTATTTCTTTTGCCATCTTGTTTGTATGTTTGCGTGTTTGTGTCTGTGTTTTGTGGTTGACTGTCCTCCTTGAATGCTACTTTCCCTGTCCGATCTTTTTATATTTCTTTTTATGCCCACTCATCTGTGTCGTGCTTATTGGTGCTAGTCCCATATCGCCACACTTTTGTACTATGTGCTTGCAGACGCTGTGGTTGGTTAATTTTCGGTCGTCGCAGGGCATTGCTCCACCATTTTATTTTATTAATTTGTAGATTTGATTCCTTCCCATGTGTTGATTTTTATACCAACAGTGACTCGAGTTGGGTTTTCGTGCCATGTTGATTCTGAGAAAAAATGGACTCTCAGCATCCATCATTTTGAAAGGACGTTGCTCCTTGTATATTGTATAGGCTCTAACAGGGCAACGATCGTGCTTTGCAGTAGCCCATGCCTTCGGCTTAAATGTGCGTGTGTTCTTAGGGTCTGTGCCTGTTCGTGTTTTGGTTTTGCGTTCTCGTTTTTGATATATTCCATAAGAATTTTAATGTCACATTATTTTAAGTATCCTTGTTCCTGCCCGCCACGCATTCCAAGTACTAGGGAAAAGGTAATGTGCAGTAGGTTAATCAGCGATTTCTGAGGGATTACGTGGCCTAACTCTCCACAAGCAAACAGTTTTTCAATGTCATCATGAGTAAGCTCATCGCTCTCATTGGGTTTATTTCCATGTCCTTCAACTTTTAAGTCATTTTAGCTTTAAGGGCCTGGAAACTGTGCGGAAATATGGCGCTCTGATTTACTTGATACGGAGAATATTTTGATTTTATGTATCTGTCCAGACTTGACATAAATCCCCTTTATGCACCGGGTTCTTAATGACCGCCATCGGCTTTCTTCATATTAACAATAAAATTGCAGTACAATTGCCAAACAGAATGTCAAGTTCTACTGGTGAAAGGCATTCAATATCCCTCGGCTGATTTAGCGAAACTAGAAACATTTTGAAAAGTTTCATATCATTTTCTGTTTTCTATCTGTATATGTGTTAGCTTGCCCGGCTATGAACTGCAGTACCTCATTGTAATCAAAAGTCTTGAATCTTTCAGTTGAACTTGAAGTGGATGGTTCATTTAATTTATTGTAAATGTCACAAGTTTTCACATTGTTCTGTACTTCAGATGAATGGTTATTCACTTGTAGATACAACCCACTCATTTCAGACCCCTTTATAAAGTCCAGAAATTCTTTTTCAGGCACAAAGAATGATAAAAATATCGGACAGGGAAAGTAGCATTTAAGGACGACAGTCAACCACAAAACACAAAAACAAACACGCAAACAGACAAACGATAAGGCAAAAGTAATAAAAATGCAAACGACATCACAAATACAAAAGGGTTGACAATAGGGCTACCGCCTTGGAACGGTCAGTCGCAACAAAGGCCAATGGGGGTTTAAACCGGTTCTAGGGTGTACCAAACCTCAAATTTACCCTACTGTCAACCCATTAAAACAGGACAGTATAAATAAAGAAATCCCCGCCATGATCTAATCTTTAACCAACAAGGCAGCACCAATAGGCAATATAAGAAAAAAACACAAACATGTTCGTTTAAATATAATACACAAAAAAACATAGAATAGAAAGCCACAATAAAGGTACTCAATGACTTGGCAGAAACCAGAGCTACAAGAGAATAAACCATTAAGGGCACGACAGGAAAGATCATAGACAAACATTAAACGCCACCGTCCCAATGGGCTTTAGGTAGGCGTCATCATATGGTCCACAGCCTGTCCGGTCATCGTACAATTAAAGAGGACAGCATAGTGGCGAACTGTAAAAGGGTCCACCACCAAACATGCAGTATGTTGCAAAATGATAGGGTCATAACATCGTTTGATGAACTTTTTAACAAGTTTAACAAAGATGGTATGAAAGTGATCATGACCAAGACTCTTACGAAGTTTATAAATCACATCACCATAGAAGACAGGTTGTGATAGTCCTTGTCGCAGAAGAGTCCTTAAATTACTTTTATACTTAGAAAGAAGATCAGGGTTACGATAATAAAATTTTGCAAAGTTTTAACGAAGTTGATGGTAACGGTAACCCTGATTGAGTAGCTTTTTAGTTATACAAAGATTACGAATATTAAAGTCCTCAACTCGAGTACAAGCTCTTGAAAAACGAATAAGTAAGACACATACACCCCATAAGAAGGAGTATAGTTGCTCGGGGAACATCCTCATCCAAGTGGGGGTAATTAACAATGTCAAAATTAAAATCATCTCTCTTGTCATAGATTTTGCTAATTATTTCACCATTTTCAATCGAGAGATCTAAATCAAGAAAGGAAGCGTTATTATCAGATATATTAGCTTTATTAAGCTGAAGTTCTTTAGGATAAATATCATCAACCATATTTGGAAAAAAAAGGGTTGTCAATGTTCAGTATGTCATCCAGATACCGAGAGGTGTCATTAAAAGCTTCAATAACATCTGCCTGGGTATCTGGTGAAAGACTCAACATGAATCTCTTTCATAGCAAAATAAAAAAAGTCTTCGACAAGTGGTGCACTATTCGTACCCATAGGGATACCAACAATTTGTCTATAAACGGTGGTACCATACCTGACGAAAATATTATCTAATAGCAAGTCCACATAGTATAATTGTCTAAACTGCCTTTAGTAAAAAACTCTTTAATATATAACATGCCAAAAATGTAGTATTTTCTCTGGCGAATGTTTGTTGAATAAGAGAAATAAGCTTGTCTTAAATAAGATGATGTGGTAAGGTTGTATACAGTATAGAGAAGTCATAAGTACTTATTGATGAAACTTGACCTTTATTGAAAATTTTATCAAGAACGTCTCCTGAATTTGTTATATACCAAAATAAATGAATCCCAGAGTTTTCATCAGTTTTATCATGATATAGTTTAACGTGATCTTTAACGGCAGTAAGACAAGACGTTAAACGTTTGGAGATTAGTGTTGTGGTGCAGGCACTAGAATTAGAAATAAAGCGAGCCTTATACGGATATTTATGTAATTTGAGAATCCAGTATATGGTAGGCAGTTTGTTTGCTTATCGCTTACACCAGCCTTGAAAGTAGTGCACGGAGTGATATGTGTGCGGAAACAACAATATCCTCAGTAGAATTAACTGGAGTATATAAATTGGTGCTGCCGAGTTCCAGAGATAAACACTGACGAAATGTTGGCGTCAAACAATAATTACATTATTAGCTACTTTATCTGCAGGAACTAAAACAATTTGATTATGAAATTCCTTAATTCCCAATTTTTTATTACGAAAAAAAACCTAGGTCTCGGAGGTAGTTAAGAGGGGTTAGCATTATAAAAGTTAATAGGTGTATCTATAATTTTAAGAATTGAATTTTTCGAAGTATAAAGCGATTGTTCTCTACGACACCATTGTATACTAAAATCTTCAATGGAGTGAGCGATCTGGGCACGACAGGCATTAAAATCAATAGTTGAAGGTAATCTATATCTATGACCTTTCGAAAACAAATGGCGAATACGTTTATCGACAATATCAAAATTACAAGTGATGACATGACCTGCCCTAGCATAGCAAAATTTTGATGTGTTGCATTCACATTCCTTAGGAGTATTATGTACTATATCAAGGTCAGAAACTATTTTGTTGTAGTTGAAAATAATATTTCTAATAGGCTTTTTATACTTATAACAAATTACAGGAATTTCGGAATTTTTGAAATATTTTGGGATAGAGTCAATTACATGAGTATCCCGAAAAATACTAGGCATGTCAATGAAATCAATACCTTTATTAATATATATTCGTTTTAGAAAATGCCTGACGTGATCAGACTCCTTGTCAATATGGGATCGGAGAACATGCTGTGTGTAGCTTTGAACTATGGAAGCAGTGTTATACAAGGGATCTGTACGTATGCACATTTTGTCGGCTTCCTCGTCGATCATATTTAGTGAAGAAATAGACAAAGAGGTAAGCCGTGAAAGCATAGAGTGTTTTCCAGACTGTTTAAAAACAGTATGTAAATCATCGACAGAAATAAATACACGCGATTTCCGTTTGATGTTATTATTACGCCTAAGACCATGAGACCGAGATTTACGCTTTCGAATAGAAAATATAGAAAAAATGTCAATATTAGGATCTTTAGAACTATTTCCTTCTTGATAAATATTGTCATTAAGGCCGAGTGAATAAGGTGTCTGTAAGATTTTCATCCACTTAAGTTCTGCAATATGTCTAGATTTTATTTTGAAGCTTTTAGTAGCATCATTATCAAAAAATATATATTCAACCGGCTGAACAGTTACGTAATTAAAAGTATGACCTGACTGACGAAAGTGTTGGTACAAGTATTTTTTTAACTTTTTAGGATTACTTGCTTTATATTTGTGTTCACGAAATCGAACTTTTAAGGATCGGCCTGTTTGTTCGACATATTGTATACCGCAACGTCGTGCATTTTAAGTCAGAACATTAAAACAGGACAGTGTAAATAAAGAAATCCCCGCCATGATCTAATCTCTAACCAACAAGGCAGCATCAATAGGCAATATCGGTAAAACACAAATATGCTCGTGTAAATATAATACAAAACTAAAACAATAGCATAGAAAGCCACAATGAAGGTCCTCAATGACTTAGCAGAAGCCAGAGCAACAAGAGAATAAAACATTAAGGGCACGACAAGAAATATCATAGACAAACATCAAACGCCACCGTCCCATTGGGCTTTAGGTAGGCGTCATCATAGGGTCCACAGTCTGTCTGATCATCGTACAATTAAAGAGGAAAGCATAGTGGCGAACAGTTAAAAGCATGCAGTACGTTGCAAAATGATAGGGTCATAACCTCTTTTGATAATTTTTTTGACAAGTTTAACAACGATAGTATGAAAGTGATCATGACCAAGAATCTTACGAAGTTTATAAATCACATTACCATAGAAGTCAGGTTGTGATAGTCCTTGTCGCAGAAGAGTCCTTAAATTACTTTTATATTTGGAAAGAAGATCAGGGTTACGATAATAAAAGTTTGCAGAGGTTTTACCTTTGAAGTTTGTATTTGTATTGCTGACAGTGATGCTGCCTTTTATATGCCATGTGCTTGTTTATATCTACATTTATTGCAGGTTTTATGTATTTCTGCAAACAATAGTCTTCAATGTAATCTTTGTGTTCAGATCAGTAGACTGCCTGCGGCAAAAAGTGTCAAGATGTCACCATTATCGTTAATCTATCTTTTGCAATTCCATTTGCTTTGCTGAAAACAAATCAAGGCAGATTGACATCTTTACACACAATCTACATTTAATCAGAAACCTATCGGGTAGCATATAGATTACAAAACGATTAAGACAGCATAAATCAATTTTTAATTTTATTTTTTCATACACAACCGATAATGATTTCATACGATTTCATCAGTTTAAACTCAATGTACTTTTAGACCATTTGTATATAGTTTCAGTCAACTGATTGTCCCGATCGACCGATGACAGCGTGATGACGTCTACATCAATCCTGCTCGGTTTGATAACGTTTATTTTTGTATCCAAATTCTGTCTTAGTATGCCCTTAACGGTGTATGTATTTTCGCTCTGTATTCTGACGGAGTTATATATACATGATTAATTTTGTTTCTTTACTTAGAACAAAGTATTGCCTATTAATACTACCTAGTTTGTCAAAGGGTATACCATTTGTTACACCTCCGTTAATGCCAGTAGGGCAAGAATGATATCGGGTACACTCTAAAAATGAGAAATACTAGTCCTATAGAAATCACAGAACCCCATCAGTATTCAATATGGCACACCCGCTAGCTTAAATCGATTTTAGGTGTACATAATCTCTCTATTATCCTGTCTTCAACGCTCAAATTGACATGAAAGTGTAAATACAATTACAGCTCAAATATCTAACAATAGAGTCCACATCCAGAGAAATTAGGGAACGAAACACGCATATGTTATTTTGAAGATATATACAAGAAAACATAATTAGAAAAACCTCAGGATGTATCCAGAAGTGTACTGAACAACCACATTCAAGGGATAATCCGTCCATAGTACAGCGCAACACCACGCTGAAACAACGTTCACAGTTGCGTTAGCTTTTCAGACGTAGACGTGAATATGTGTTTAATCCATTCTAATACAGTATCTGAGGGCATTGCTGTGTGCATAAAAGGTCCATTAAAATTCTTCCTTCTTGTATGGGACACTCTGGGGAAGACACAAAATGTAAATGAGAGTGATAGCCCGATATACTTGTTTGCTCCACAAAATTCAACAAACTGGCCGCCATGAATTGAAAATATCCTCTAAAGTCAATATATCCCCAGTAGTTTCCCTATTTCTTTACTCTAGTGGGTTTTTATAAAGCTAATTTTAACAATAACATATCAATAAAAACGGTAAGAAATTATAAAACATATAATAATTTATTCGTATTTTATAATGTTACAGTAGTGCAATACATTTTTTTCATACATATTCTATTTCACTGCACATGTTTTCATGATTGGAGGGGATTTAATTTATGTATACAAACAATTTAATGTGGTTTGGGTAAAGCTATATTGAAATCGCAGTGCACTTTGAAAACAACACTAAATTTCAGATAGGTTATCAAGTTTTGATTAAATTTTAGCATTGATAATGGCTCTATTTATTGTTTTTCATATTAACTAAAATCAATAGACATGCTATAAAATAAAATAAAAAAAACATGTTCGAACATGACAATTAAGTGGAACGGGTCAATATAATCCGATTTTTGTTCATCATAAGGAATGGTTCAAATAACTCACAACTAAGTTAATCAATATTCAAATTCAATATAATCCTATTAATGTGTTACAGTAGATATATACCTCTACTTAAGTATAACTGGAACAGCTATAACCTTGGATTAACGTCCGTATTGTCTAGGCATTGAACTGTACAAAGACCTTAACAGGCGCCCTGTGTAACAAAACGTTTCGGAGACAGCTCACTAATATCCATCGCCTTGCTGCGATGATGCAGATGGTATCTTATGTCATCCATGTTATTGCATACTGTGTTATGCTTAAGTACTATCTTTAGCATTAAAATTATATCTCTGCTTTACTTCATTTGGTTTGTTTGACGTCTTTCCAAAATCATTCAAATGCAGGACCGGATTTGTTTTCAGTGCTGTACGTTTTATTCCCACTTTACTGGTGGTATCGCAACCAAAGTGAGCATTGAACAGAGATATATATCTTGTTGAATCGCATACGCCTACTCTTCTCCACATCTCATCAAGCTCGTGACATTGAAGTCTGACCCAAAAGAAGTCAACGCCAGTCAACAACAAAAGAAGTCTGTGTTATTGGATAGGATGATCAACTGTTTGGCAGCAGCATTTGATGCGTGAATAACGGGATTACTTACTAATGTTGATTTTTAATGAAAACATTCAATTCAAAGGAAATGGCTGATACTAGTGCGGTATATAAGACCATACCTGTTTACATAGATCTAAATAAGAGACAGTGTTATTGCTATTGTAATGCTTAGACTGCAGAATAGCGATTGAGATAGAACACTGTCAGCAGTAACTGTTGATCCATCGTCAACTTATTTTTTTCCAAAATTTATTCATTTTGTTTCCTGCTTTTATGATACCGTCATTATTAAGATGCCGTTACGAAATGTAAGTAATCCTTCTGATATGATATATTGTGAATGGTTATATTGCATTGAGACCTTCCTATAACAAATAACCACTAGCTGTTTTGCTCTTCGTCACACTCGTGAAACATTTTGAAACTCCATCATTCCGTTTATACTTATTTTGGTATTGGCTGTATATTCGTATCTGGAGTTTTCTGGTTTTCGTTCTGCTTTATGTTTGTCTCTTTGATTAGCCCATCTTCGTTGGGTGTTAATACAATGTTTCACTAATTAAGAGTAGGGATTCGAAATACATAGTTCACCTCGAACTTTACTTGGAGAACATATACCATCAACATGAAAATCACATTCACTTCGAAACTCCTTCTGCGTACAATATGTGTATTTAATAATAAACTGCAGATGGTTAGATCTCTTCGGTGATAATTTGTCAGATTGTCAACCTGTGGCTTCGGGTCTGATAGGTAAAGCGTTTCATTTTGACAAAACATAATGGTAAAACCCAAGCAGCATCCAATTGGATACATGGTTAAACCACAAGCTGGGCCTATTTGGACCAATGGTTAAAACTCAAGCAGTGTCCATTAGAGAAAACGGTTAAAGTTCATGCAGTATTCATTTGGACAATTTCTGTAGCTCAAGTTGTGTCCATTTGAACAAATGGTTAACGCTCAATTCGTGTACATTTGGTCGGATGATAATGAGGTTCGGTCGAAGTAATTACCACGTATTTGCATGTTGATAATTTACGTACATACCCATTAGAGTTTGTGGGTTTGTACATGTATTGTTTCCAAATGTGCGAACATGCCTTCTGTTGAATGTAGTGTACTTACACAATAAACCGGTTATGTAATCTCTCTTGTAAATGATGTTATTCATTCTATATCTGTTATATACATACATGTAGTATGCCATACAGGCTTACACACAACTCAAATCTTAATCTGAACTGGATATGAAAATGCCAAAATGTCAATGTAGCTTTTATTGGCAATTACTCAGTTAGTACACGGTGAAGTACATTTATCTTTAGGAAATTGGTAACTGGCGGGCACGTAATACATATAGGTATTAATGATATATAATCTGGTATAGTTTAAGGCGAACGATATGATATGAAGCAACGATATGTTTCATGATAACAATATTCGAAACGGGACAGTAGTTAATTATGAGAGTCACACATGGAATAAAATGCTGAAACTAATTGATACTCGAGTTAAACAATATTCCTTGTTTATTAGGTCATATTATCTTTATTCACAGTCTGGACACAATTCTGTATTTTCGTGTTATTAATCAGTTAAGTCAATATATAGCTCCGAATTCAACTGTAGACATGTGTTTATTTTCTAAACAAAGGCTGTACTTTTTTGTTATATTTGGCCTTTTATTCATCTTTAAATGTGTTCTTTGTTTCTGTGTGTGTTTGTGGATGACTGTTGTCCTTCAATCAGGCTTTTCCATTTCGATATTTACGTCTATATTTATCTTGAAATGTCTGAAATACAACAGTTTATTTGGGCGTATTATGAATAGTTCTTTTGTCGTGTTGCACAATAGTTTGATGTATTATCGTGAAGTTCTCATTATTTATTAAAATATGATAACACATATATATGTATATTATTCAATATTCCAATAAGCATTAATACCTGTGAGGGTGCAAACAGTTAACACAGTACAATGACAAGTATTGGGAAATGAAACAACATACTTATATTTACATATATATGTATATGGAGAAGATGATGTAGCATTTTTCATATTATTATGTTTTTCCATTTTATACACACAGTCATTCACTATCTAATACAACATACGTGAAATTTAAATTCACCTTCCATCGGCATTGCATCTGTTTTATTTTATATAACGTTTATATTGTTATGTATTATGAAGATTATTTTATAAATGTTTCAAACACACGACTATAAACATATAAATGCATGTTTATTTAAATGAAATATGTAGCTATCATGTTTGCAGCATTTATATACATATCATATAACGGCCTGTTTTTTTTTTGCCACATCAGAATTTGGCAAAAACTGCCAAGTAACTCTAAAAGATATACAGTACCTCTGTGCATCTGGTATTGTTCATTGGATCATTTCCATTACATCCTATACCATTTTTTCCAACTTTTACATTATAAAGAGATGATATTATATGTCAAATTAAAAAGTCCCGTTGAATTTTTTATAAATTCCGCTGGGATTTGACTGTCCCACGTGGGAAAAACTTAAAACATACAACAGATGTTTCTTTTTATTTTGAAGTTTCGGATACTATTCTATCTTACGCAGTGTTGATAGTTTTGCGATAAAGGCAACATTGAAGAAATCTCAAATTTAATATGGGACTTAATCATATGTGGGATGGATATATTTAAACCAAAATACCATCAAGATAATGAGAACAATGATGATGATGCGGATGATGATTTACTTTCATACTGTGTAAATATTGCAGTGTTAGTAAACAAGGATCAGTGTTTTTGATGGTTATAAGCTTAGCCTTGGTATTACTGTTATTGTTGCTGCTGTGGCTACTTCTGAAACTGCTGCTACTTTTGCCGCTGAGCATGATGATATGATGATAATAATGATGTTGATATGATGATGATGATGTGGTGATGACGATGATGATGTTGATGATGACAATGATGATAATATAATGATGATGATGATGATGTTGTGATGATGAAGATTACGATGATTATGATGACGATGATGATGACAAAATTACATATGATCACACCTCAATTAATTTTCCCATAGGGATACTGTACAGCCTTTTCCAACATATGAGCTTTAAAGAAGGGCAGCAGACGGTGTTGTTGGTTTAATATCTTCAGTATAGCCAAGACCAGAAATTTAAAACAATAAAGTACATAAGTTAGCCACTTTTTTTTTTCTCCTCATTTTTGTGACCCCTAATGCATACAATGTCTAGCTGAATATGCGGTACTTCGGTCGAACACTTCTGCAATTTGAATGAAACCTAATATCTACATGGGATTTTCTGTATCATCTGTCTTTCACGCTGCAGATGTATGCTAAAGCAAAGAAAACCCTATTTTTCAAATAAAAAATTGCTAGTTCCGTGAGATTTCAGGGGTGATACTAGAGGTGTGAGACCTGAAGAGAGTAAATATTTTTAGCAACATCATCCATAACATAACATTTAGTAGTTATTTAGAAGTAAAATAATTCAGGATTATGTGAATGAGAGTAACGAGTGAATTCGACAAGTTCTCGCTGTAAAATAAAAGTGCACAAAATGTTTTCATAACATGTAGCATTTATGTAATAACTCGACAATTTTTGCCTCAGTCTTCATGAGATTTTCATCAGAATATCATTTTGTCATCTGCTATCATATGATCATGATTAAAATAATATTAGTTCATGTCATGGTATCAGACATATGTATGCAATGATCAACTGCAGACATCTGAATAGGAAAAATATCATTTCTTCCTGTATCCATGGTAACAACATAAAAGTCTAAAGTATACCAGTCAATAGCTATGCATTTAGATTCTGCATGTCAAACAAACCACCAACTAAGCTTAGATCTGAGAATATGAAGAAATATGCAAGTCAGAGTATCGCATGAATTTTGGCGGTATTCTGCCTTTAACATAAAAATACTCAAGAAACGCCATCAACCATAGTATTTCTGTAATATATCGGCCATTGTTATCCCAATTTGCATGAAAATTTCCCCAAAAATGGTCTGTGTCACCGGCTTTTTGGAAATGCAACACATTACATAAATACCCCCTGTAGAACAAACAAAATTCAAGCTGTAACTGAAACTATTCCGGTAAAAAAATAAAGAATTCAAGAACTACATCTATTTCGACTAGATACCAGCTATACAATAATGAGAAATTTCACCTAAAACGGAACATCAACATTATTAGTCTCTGTAATAAATATGGAGAACACCAACAGAAACTTGAGAGTTGGAAGATACACACACAACAACAATAATCACTTGTGTGATCACTGTCCAACATGCCATACACATGAGTTATTGACAAATTAAATGTCTGCCAATGTCTGCCAAGTACATTCTTTATCTGTACCAACAACTAGTTGTAATTGTCTGACAAATTATTACTTCGAAACTAAAACACAAATCAATTGAATCAAGTTGTATAACTGGCTTTTAAGAAAAGGCATCTGTGTGACTATGATGAAAAATTAGCTACTCTTCAGGCAGCAGACACTGTTGTTTGTTTACTATCTTCAGTTTAGCCAAGACAAATAATTTAAAACAATAAAATATATAACAATGTATAAGTAAGCCAGGTTGTGTTTGTTTCTCGCTCATGTTTTGTGACTCCTATGGAAAATACAAAATGCATACACTGTCTAGCTGCGGTACTTCGGCCAAACACTTCTGAAATTTGTCTGAAACCTCATATCAACATAGAGTTGTCCGTATCATCTGTCTTTTACACTGCAGATGTATGCTAAAGCAAAGGAAAACCTAGTTTTCAAATTAAAAATGCCTAAAATTGAGAAAAAATATAATTATTTTCTTGTTTTCCTTTTGTCTCTAGGTCCGTGAGCTTTCAGGGGAGATACTAGAGGTGTGAGACCTTGAGATAATAACTATGACCAAGCTTTTGGTAATGCTGCTACTGCGGCAGCTGCACTTGCTGTGGATAACGATGATGATGATGATGTTGGTGGTTGCGGCGGCGGCTGCGTCAGCGGCGGTGGCGGCGGTGGCAGCTGCGGCGGCGGCGGTAGTGGTGGTGGTAGTGGTGGTGGTGGTGGTGGGAGACCGATATAGGATTATTATAGTTACGTTTTTGTTAAATATCGACACAGTTGCATTTAGTGATGTCTTAATTTTGTTATTAATACAAATGCAAATCTTGCATTCACTCAGTGCATACATATACATGAATACATGAGATAATGCATATAGTTATATTATGCATTTAGCACAAGTTTCATTAAAAATTGATAAAAAGGTGTGTTTTGTTTTAAGGCATGTAGATACATAACTAGATCTTAGTGTGCGTGAGTTTTATTATGAGTGTTTGCAAATCACTTATATTAAAGGATTAGGATATTCGTTATTTAGACAGACACATGACCTAAAGAATGATCAAAGATAAAGAAGATAAGGATTGTTCTTTTTAAATTTCTAATTTATGATAATAATAATAATAATATTAATATTAATAATATTATTAATAATAATCATGATGATAATAATAGTAATAATAATAATGAAAATAATAATAATCATGATGATAATAATAATAATAATAATAACATTTTTAAAATAGCTATCCATCCATCAAAGGAAATTTTTACATCAGGTGTATACCGTTTCTAAACCTACTCACGACGAGGTAAATATATAACAGAGCAATGGCAGAAATATGTTTAAGTGTTATATACGCCAAACGAAAATCCAAAATACGATATCGAATGGAAAACCAGCCAGGCCAAACCCAAAAACTGGACATCAAATTAAGAGTTATCGACTCATTATTTATTTCATGCATATTTAATCACGTGTATTTGAAGAACCCGTGCATAAACCTATAATTTGAATCGGCACACAAACATTAGGATATGACCTGAACACCTGGGTAGAGTTGATAAATGTTGTAGTGTAATTTTGCCGTTAATTGCCGTGTTAGTTTCTTTAAAGAGGAAATTCATTGTGTTGCTTGTTTGATATTTGCTACATATGCTACATAAGGATTCGGTATTTTCAATGACTGGTACAATATATTATTGAAACCAACACAACTACAAGTCTTGATCATCATCGACTCTTGATTTCAAATACAGACGTCTTACATTAAACCTTCGTGCAGCAAAAATGAAAGCGGAACCACAATTCGCAATTAGACTGTTAATAAAATGATATGTTCCTCTTTGTTAAATTATTAATTGATTGTCGCATGGTCGATCTGTCTATCTTGGATAAAAGGTGTGTAAGTGTCAGCCAATCCGAAACGATACCAGTACCTTTGTAAAACGGCTGCGGCTTCACAACATTAAGAAGAACGCTTCTAGAAGACATTTGTATAAACAACAAACAAGCGTCGCAGATGATTTATATAAATATGACTAACCTAATGACTGTACTATAAGTTGTAAGGTGGATGATTTGAGCCATGTCGTTTTTCGTTATTTTGCTCCTCGACCCAGGTCTAAGAGATGATTAGCAACGGGGCGTGTGGCGAAAAGTCGATAATTCACAGGTCACGGGGCGAAAAACTGATTAACTTCGAGGCGGTGTGAAATTAAAAAAGAAAAAAAACACGTTCTTGAAAACTATAAATATTTTAAATCTGATTTTTCATATGAACCTTATCTAAATGTTTTATTTAGCAATTTGAGATTCTTTGTTTCTAGAATAAGATTATCTGCACATTCTCTTAACATACAAACTGGACGGTATGCAAGTAATCGCATACCGAGAAATGAAAGATATTGTTTATGTTGTAACTCACGAGATCTGGAAGACGAATACCATTTTATATGTGTGTGTCAATGTTACAATGAACTAAGAAAAAAATATATTAAAAGATATTACCACCTAAGGCCATCTATGTTCAAATATATAGAATTGATGAAAACTTCAAACAATGATATATTACTAAATTTAGCGAGGTATATAAAATGTGTTTTAAATGTTAGACTTTCTATTTTGAATGCTTAGTATAAATATAATATTGTTCATGCTCTAACTATGATGATGTAAACTATACTGACAGTTGATTTATATACTCTGTTTACATGACTTTGTTATATTCGTATATTGTATATATGTTCTGAATGACGATGTACTTTGTACAAGTCTAAATAAAATATCTGTTCTGTTCTGTTCTGTTCACATCTAGAGCGCTAATTAGCATCCCTAAATCTACTAATCATCGTCTTTTTGTCCCGCGACCTATTGATTATCGTCTCCTCGCCCGACGCCCCGCTGAATAACTTCTTTTCGACCAACGCCCTACCGATTATCGTATTTTTGCCCGCGCCCCGCAGATTAGCTTCGTCTTGCCACGCTAATGATCTATTTTGCGCACCGTGACCAGCTTAGTATTATTTTTTCGCCCCGCAACCCACTGATTAGCATATCTTCGCCACTCAAATGATCGTCTCTTCGTTCCGCGTTCCGCAAATTAGCGTCTTTTCACCTTCCGGTCTGCATGCTTATCATGCGCAGTCATATACTGCGTTACTTATGGTACCTTTAAGAGATGACTCTTTAAGCGACGACTTCTCGCTTTCTTGGTATAATGATATACCAGATTATTATCTATAATGTATATTGTTTATTGACATAAAATAATCGCATGCGAACGCATACTCAACACAATGGTTTAAAATAACTATACTATCAATTAGGAATGAAAGAATGTTATACCCACAACTAGGCAATCAACTGGATAAATCCGTGTGTGTTGTAGATGCTAGTCATACACTTATCAACAATAATAATACCACAAACATGTAGCATCAGAAGGATTCTAAACAATGCAATACAATTATTATCAGAACATTTAACTCAATGTTGCTGATGTGACCCAGTCGATAGCATGCTTGACTTAAAACCGAAGGACTCGGGCTCCCACAGGTGTCACTGAGTTTAGTCTGTGTGTACTTGGGCAAGTCACGCTACCTTAACCTCGTCCGTCAGACGGGGGCGCCTATCGGAATTTATCCTCCGAGCACGTTAAACAACTAAGGTTTGTTGAATGATATTTATGCCATTTTAGCTCATTTTAGGCTATATATGAAGGCCGATTTTTGTCATGCTGAAGGCGGACGACCCATTAGTTCTGGGAAGAACAAGTACTGTATACTGGCAGCGGTAATTGCGTAGAAGGTTTTAAACTCAGCGTCGTACCATCCCGGCCATCTTGATACATATTAATCTATTCAATAGTAAAAGTAGGACAGGTTCCATGATTCCTATGTATCGGGAGGCTCTAAACAACCAATAAAAGTCTTCATTCATTGTTCATGTCTTCTTGAGCAGAACCAGTATTTTAGCACGTGAATAGAGTCTTTCTTAAGGACTCAACGCACGGTCCAGGCGGCAAGGAAGTACACCAGGATTGATATATTTTAAACAGTAAGAAATACATTATGTTTGTATTAAATTAATAAAAATAAACTAAAGAGCCATACATACACCAATAACAGAAATAACACTGGACATGTAACATAAAAGACCCGAAGGAGGTCACTTCTTGACTCTGGTTACGCACCAGGGTTAGCTGTTTTAATATTGGTGGTAAAACAAATAGCAATGTATTACAAAGCGGGCGTTATGCGTAGATATCGCCGATGTGTTCCGCGATGTACCTCACATTTAATGTTGAACTCTTCATTAAAAGTATTTTACATGTTAATACATGCATTTTCCAGATATTGTGATTTGAACTGGGATTAAAAGTTCACTTAAAACGGGTCCCATAGAAAGGCTGATCTATTTATTTTAAATATTAAATAGCCCAGGTAACGAAAGGATTAAAATACCATAGTAATGGATTAATATTGTTAACATTCAGAGGGATTACATTCAAAAGTACAGTAAATTATAGCCGTATGTTAAGTGTGTGTAGAAAGTTCGTTCTTATTTAAAACCATGCTTTGATTAGAGTTTTAAAAGATCTACGTATTTTTTCATCATTTTCAGTAAAGCAGAATTATAAAAAAAGCTAATTATTTACATATTTGTTATTGTAATACATAGAAATCGACATTTGTATCAACCTGATGCTACTTGTAATTTAAACACATCAACAACAACATCACCACCAAACCCAATAACAACAACAATGCCAAAACCATCACCACCAACAATACCACCACCACCAACAACAACAACATCAACAATAATAACAACAACGCCAACAACACCACCACCAACAAAACCACCACCACTAACAACAACAACAATATTAACAACAGAAACAACAAACACTACCACAACCTCCTCCACCATCACCAACAACAACATCACCACCATCACCACCTCCAACAACAACAAAAATAACAACACCAACAACAATACCACCACAAACAACAACACCAACAACAATACCACCCCCACCAATAACAACAACAGCAACAACAGGAACACCAAACCAAACAACAGCAACAACAACTACAATAACAATACCAACAACAACGACACCACCACCAACAACAACAACACCGAACCATACCTAACCATACCTAACCATACTACCACCAACAACAGTAACAACAACAACATCGAAACTGTAAATGCAAGTACATGTTTGAAAATGAGTCTGAACAACATCGAAGTAACATGTTCATATATGTCTTAAAACAAGACAGGATAATAGCGAGGATTGTGCGCATATACAATCGATTCAAGCTAACCAGTAGGCCTTATTGCCTACTGACCGTTCCAAGTCGGTAACCCTTCTCGGTATCTTAATGACGTACTCAATATTGATAATCCGTTCTTTGCTCATATGGTTACTAACATTTATCCACCAGAGCTCACGTTAAATGAAGCCAACAGTTCGGATACAGTAGCAGCATTTCTCGATCTTCATCTCTCGATTTCAAATGATTGTATTCATACTAAAATCTATGATAAGAGAGATGATTTCAATTTTAACATCGTTAACTATCCAACCTGGATGGAGATGTACCTCGTGCTACCTCATACGGGGTGTATATCTCCCAGCTCATTCGATTTGCTAGAGCGTGTAATGATGTTATAGACTTCAATGATCGAAATCAAGTTATTACAAGTAAACTTCTTTAGCAGGGTTTTCGTTATCTCAAACTACGTAGATCTTTCTCTAAATACTACCGCCGTAACGAGGGCCTGCTGGAAAAGTACAACACCAACCTTAAGACACTTCTGCGACTAGGCATATCACAACCCTCATTTTATGGAGATATGGTCTATAAACTTCGAAAGTTAAGGGGTCTGACGGGTTTCCTGACCGCTTTACAAATTTAATCAGGAAGTTCGTCAGGAAAGGATATAACCCTTTGGTTTTATAGCGCACTGCATGTTTAGTGATTGACCCCTCTACAGTCAGTCATTACGCTTCACTTTTCACTTGAGCGATGACTGGACTACCTCTTGGGAATCTATGATTGTACCTACTGAAACCCCAACTAAGGGAGGTGGGAGCATGAGCTTTCGTCCCTCGGATTTTCTGGTCGTACCCTAGGTTGGTTTTCTCTTTAGCTACAACTACTATGGTTGTTCAGTACGCTTCTGGATACATCCTGAGATGTTTATTATTTTGTATGTGTTTCTTTAGTTAGTTTCTCAGGATGTGGCCTTTATTGTTAGAGAATTCCTTTTGATGGGATGTAGTTTTGTTTAGACTGTCTTGTCTATTTGTTAGCGTTGAGGACAGGATAATAGCGAGGATTGTGCGCATGTAAAATCGATTCAAGCTAACCAGTAGGCCTTATTACCTACTGACCGTTCCAAGTCGGTAACCCTGTCTTCACCACCCTTTCTGTTGTTTTTTGTCTCTTTCATTGTATTTTCAGTCCTTGTTTGCAGTACAGTGTGGACCTACGATGCCATTGTGCTCGGACGCTGTGGTTTCTATAGGACCCTATATCACATTTTTGATTTAAGCTGAGTCACCCCAACGCATTTTTATTTAAAGCCGATCATTTATTTATTTTAAGGATTATATCATCGTGGTTATGAAATAACTTTTGACAGTCCCGGATTAAAATGTTGTTTTTATCAGCGAGTTATAGAATTCATGATAATTTATTGGAAAAAGCTATTTCCTTACATTTATTTACCGAGATGTATGTATTATATATCTAAATCAACATCACCCGCTTTCTGATGGCATAAACAAATCTGAAACATTCGCGTTCAAAAAATACGTTTAAACTTATTGGTGTTTTTATATATGGTGTTCTTAGTAAAATGTATTCTCAAATCGCTTTTAAATAGAATGTAAAAAATAACAACACCCTGCCATTGATTTGATTATTTTTATTTAAAAAAAATATATATTTGACCTAAAGCACAGACAATAATAAATGAACGACCTATGAATAACGAACCAAAAAATGATTCTTGAATCTATTAATATTAATGATTTATCGCCCTATAAATAGAGATGACCTTTTTTCTATAAAGAGATACGACGTATACAAGCTATTCATGGTATCCTTAAATGACGAATAAATTGACCAAACAGATTCAATTTGTAAGATTTCAGAATAAAACTATATAAGAACATGTACAGGTTGTATTAATCATTCTAATGTCACTTGATGTTTTGAAAATATTGAAAACTGTTCAACGAACACTTTTATTTTGCAGTCATGGGGTTGTTGAATTCGGTACTCGAATGTTTGGCTGCCGCCATTACGTGTGAAGAGGAACTGATGAATTTTGTCGCCACATGGGGAATTCAAGATTTGCCAGCTGTGCGTTTTCGACTGTTCCCGCTTCAAAATCCAGAGTACGGAAACGATTTTGTGAGTGAAGCATTAGATGCCATTTTTGAAAATTTAGGAGGACCATGAACAACTCCATCTATGGAAGATGACTTTGAGGTGGATTTGGAATATGTAAAAGAACAGGAGAAAATCAATGGATATATTAAAGGGCTTTTTTATGACGAAATGGAAGAAACCTGTTACATGTGTTTAAATGACGGCAAATGGAACCCCACAACTCCACCAGCCAATCAGCGAGGGGGCGGAGATGATCCTCAGCCAGGACCGTCCAACATCACGGATACACTTAGTGACTCACCAGCCGATTTAAACTATACCGTTCGAAAGAAATCAGAGGGTACTTAAGCTAAAGATGCGGCTGTAGATAAAGCCTATTATATTAAAATAGACGAACACACCAAGGTCGACGGCTGAGTGATATACACGAAGGATTACAGCAACTGTTTAACGAGATACTCGATCAGGCTCGTGTAGATTTGGCGGGCAATGATTTAGGGAGGGTGGTGGTCCATCACGAAGATTTACAAGATTCGATCGTCGTTCTTCTACAGCCATGGGACACGTTAAATGCAGACACTGTCATGGGGGTCGTCAAAAGAGTCTTAAGTAGTAAACAAGACCTCGCTGTCAATGACAGGATTGGAATTACCTTTGGATCCATTGACCTACCAACACGTGCAGCAATCGAATCACGCGAATGCGTAGGAACAACAACTCTCTTCAATTAAAGAAATCAGTTGTCACCATCAAAAACGACGACCAGCTCTGTATGACCAGGGCAATCGGAGCAAGCTTTGCTAAACTACACCGTTGTACCCCGATGAATGGAAGACCATTACCCGACAAATACATGGGAAAAGTAATTAACAGTTAGTTTCGGGACATAAAAAATTCCAGAGAATCACTTTAAACATCTACGTTCAAAGACAAGAGATGAACAACAAGAACTGGCCGTAGCCATTAGTGGGATTGCCGGAGTACCATTGGACCGTACCGCCAGTCTGAAGGACCCTAAATATCAGCGTGCTGGTGGTCAGCGCCAGATCGGGTGACAAATTTATTACCGGTCCAACTATGGATCAACGGCCCTGTATTTACATCTACCTTGTGGACGATAACCATTTCCACGCCTTTACCAGTATAACTGGCTTCTTCAGCTCCATATATCTGCACCACATGTCTCAAATATTACGACCACGGAGAAAGACCCAGTGCGAAACGACGTGTATCGTCTGTAAAAGCGACCAATGTCCAAAACCGATACTGCCATCGACTGTAACAAGTGTAATATGACAGTAGGTCAGCAGACTGCTACCGCCGTCACAACATTCAACCTAAACAACTAAGGACAAAACCAAGGCCAACGATATATCTGAATGTCAAAAATGGTGGAAGTGTCCTACTTGTTACAAGATGAACAATACGACGAGGAGAAAGAAAGAATAGCACCGATGCGGCGAGTACTATTGTATAACCTGTCTACAATACCTCTTGGACGATGACCTCTGCTATTTTCGAGCTACACAAGCCGAATACAAGTTCATATCCAAACATGTGTTTTTCGATTTTGAATGTAGCCAGGATAGGTATTGCAATTTAAAGAGGGTTAAGCTCCGTTACAAAAACAAATTGCCGAGCCTGTCGAACAACACAGACGTGTCATTCTTGTAACAAATATCAACGTTGTATGACGTCATGGTGCGATAAATCTATCCATCGACCCAATTTCGTCGAGGCTCATACCGTCTGTCCAAAATGTATCCTCGAACACCCAAATCTGTATGTAAAGAATGTGGTACCCGTTGCACAGAATGAGAAAACGTCAACTAGTATAGTAATGAAGATGAATGTCCATGTCCGGGTACCTGCGGATTTAGAGAAACCATCTTCCAAGGTGAGGACACAGACAGGAAGTTGGGTCAATGGATCTTTTCGGATCAACATCAATACTGCAAGGCCGTAGCTTAATCCATGCGTCCGGACAAGATCATCTACAACGGCTCGAAATTTATGTACATGACCATTGAAGAAGGTCCTCAAAAGTCTCAATTTCTTACCAATGAAACCATCGGAAGCGTTCGAGTTAATCGAGTCAAAGAAAGGTTGGTTCCCCCATTTATTCAATACCCGAGAGAATCAACAGTATATAGGACCTTATCCTGAAACCTAATATTACGGCTGTGATTTTATGAGCACCAAAGATAAAAAAGCGTTCTTGTCTTGGAACGACAAAATAAAGGGTCAGATCTTTGATTTTAAATAGTACATGCTCGAATACAGCCGGAATGACGTGGACATTCTTCGGCAAGCCTGTCTAAAATTTCAAAATCTTATGTCATCCAACGGTGTTGAGGTAGAATTTATTATTGGCAAAGGAGAAGTAGAAAAAAAATGGGTAGGTGCTCTAGACCCATTTAACTCCGTCACTATAGCTTCTGTCAGTATGAATGTATACAGAACAAAAATATCAGAAGAAGAGTGGAGGGCCAACTAGGAGACGAGAACGACTGGAAGACATAACGATTAAAGAAAATTAATTTGTCCGTACACTCATTGCCAAAATATCACTATAACGGCTATAACGATCAATATAGTAAGGTGTTCTTTCAGTGGATGGAGTGGGTCATGAAACAAGAAGGGGTCAAGATACAACACGCCCTCAAAGGCGGCGAAACAACTTTAATTGGGATCAAGTACAAATTGGTTTCTTCTAAGAGACGAACACGGCCTACGAATTCCACGGATGCACTCTTCATGCATGTCCTAACTCCTTTCCTGCGAACAGAGAAGAGACGTCACATCCACTGACTGGTCAGACATTACAAGTGTTGTTCGCCTTTACACTGAAGAAGAAAGCCTTTACACAAAGTTTTGGTATGAAGTATGTTTGTATATGGGAACACGAGTTTCATAAACAGTGTAAATGAAATAAACAACTTCAAAACTTCATTCAGACTTTCATCTTTACGGATCGACTGGATCCCCGTGATAGTTTCTTCGGTGGGCGTACCAATGCGAGTCAACTATATTATATTGTACGGGATGATGAACACATCAAATATGTCGATTTTATGAGTCTCTAAACATGGGTCAGCAAATATTGTCAATACTCAGTGTGACATCCGGAGGTCATCACGTCAGACTTCCAAGACATAGACTACTACTTTGGTTTCGCTAAATTCTAGGTTTTACCGCCCCGTTACTTGGCCACCGTCCAGGGGCGTCGCTTGGATGAATATGATGTGTAGGCCGAGTTAAAGCGGTGAATATGTCTATAAGAGCATTAATATCCTTGCATTTTACCGTGAATTATATATCTTATAACTAAAAAAAATCTGAAAATATTTGAAGTAATTTAATGTTATTTATATTAACACGAAGTACTTTAGCCCCTTACCCACCTACGCCTCCGATTTTAATTGCATTTTTACATTTTTATTTTTTCAATTATCTCAGAAATAAGTGTAGGCCTATAGAAAGTTACGCCCCTGCTTTCAGCACCTGCTGGGCTCGTCTGAAAGTTTACAGTGTGTTGGAACAATTTAATTGACGTGTTTTGTAATATGACACTGACAGAGTCATCTATGTGAGTCCACCCTGCCAATTTGACCCTCCGCTCTGTGACTACTTATGTGAACTCACGAATGAGTAGTTTGTCGGTGAAAATATTGTTGAATTTGTTTCGGGTGGTCCCAAATACTATGCCTATCGTATTAGTTCATATAAAGAAATGTGTAAGGTCCGAGGGTTTACTCTTAACTTTGATCAACTTTGAAGCCGTTAAAGCTTTGGTGACTAATCCGAAAAGTCAATCAACCACCATTCTTACCAACCCGAAAAGAAATCTGTTGAGATAAACGAAAGCGAACAAAAGAAGAGAAAAACTATCAAATGGTATACACTAAAAGAAGACGGCTGGACAATTTTGACACTTGGCATATGGATATTAACCGATGTATATACAGAATTAACGTATTTTTGTCATCAATGTTTCAATTTATGCCATCACCGTTCCAATTATTTTCATCACAATTTCGATGTTTGTCATCAATGTTTCAATTTTTGTCATCAATGTTTGGTTTTTGCTAATACATTGTTGTTATTACATGCTTGCTGGCTTACATTTGTAACATATTATATACGTAAGAAGAAGAAGTTATTTGTTGACTTTTACCTAGTTTAGAGGTTTAAAATACGTAAGAACATAAATGACATTGAAAGAAATACTCCCTAACGGAAAGAAAAAAATAGTTAAAACGCCTGTTTTGATTGAAAATGATCGAAGCTCCAATAACGAACGATGAAATTTAATAGTTATTTAAGTGCCCCGATCGAAAATTGTATATTTCAGTCAAATTATAATCGCCTATATCATCATTATTACTTTATATGACCATTACAAACCGGTCTTTGAAAAACGGTACCTCGGAGCTTTGGATTAGTCTATTAAGTAGTTGTAAAGGATACGTACTACCGAACCGTAAACTCAAGAAATGAAGTCACTTCTACCGTTCAAACCGTTAGTGCTCAAACTGGTAGTGGCAAGCCACGATGGGTTTCTTGCAAAACTTAAATTACATGTATTCCAGTGAGCCGTCCGTACACGTTTTATAATATTATGGTATATATCAACCAGTATTCGACGAAATGGAACAAACAAATGGAACAATACCTAACTTTACTTGCCAACAAGATTTACCTTCAGAAGAACAGTTAAACAAATTTACTCTTGACAGACGTCATCGCGTACTTAAAAATCGATGATTTAGTTCACGCAGTTGTTCTAAACCGAAACATGAAGTTGTTGTTAACCCAAGGATGTTACAATAGAAGACATAGAAGACTCAGCATGCTTTACGTCACGCAAAACCTATATCCAAGAGGTAAACACGCCAGAACCATCGCATTAAATACGTGGTACCTGGAGCTCATGAAAAACTTGAAAGATGTCTCTCAGTCAGTATTCGCGGACGTCAGCTGTACCCTGGTAAAGTCAAAGGGTTCATGAAAGCCTATGAAGATGCCTTGAGTTCGAATCACAGTTACTTGATCGAGGACACGAGTCGTCAAGGGGATACTCGATATATACTGAGGACACGTGTATTTCCAGTGTTGGACCATATCGTCTACCGACTGACGTAAGAACGTTCGAAAGACTAGTATGAGAACTTAAAAATAACCATGGTCGAGCTCATCAAGCAACGTCATTTTCTGAAATTATATTTTCAGACGTCCTCGGCTCAGACGAAAGTGTTATTACAAACTATAACCAGGAGTCAGTTGAGAGTGATAAGTCAGATAGATCACAACGTCATCAGATTCAAAATACGGTCAACTCCTACTAAGAAAGACTCAAACATGAGTGGTGCCATGTCCGTATAGTGGGAGACAGACAATTGGGATTTCAATACTAAAACGAGATCATTCAGAAATAACAACGTTTCATTCATACTCTGGTGAAAATTACTGGAGTTTATTATAGAACCCATGCTACGGTAATGGAGAAACTGATACTGGTTCCGTACGACAAATACCAGCGAAAGATGGTGACGTCGCACGTCGATACAGGCAAGGTGAATATGAACACTTATCCAGAATCACCAGGGCATCGCAATATTTCAACTGTGCCTATTCAACGTAGAATTCACGTCAACCCTTCTACAAAAAGAACCACACCACTTCAAAAAGAAACATGAAGAAGACGAAATAGACAACACTGATGTATCGATCGATTAGATATCTTTTCTTTTCTACATTTTTCTACATAGTATTTTAATATATTTTATATAATACATGGTAAAATATAAAATGAAATTGTTTTCTTTATACATGTCATGACATATTGATCATTCCGTTTAGTATGATTTACGGTAAAAGGTTTCACAATGTCCCTCATTGTCATTCAATGGTGTCGATTCATGACGTTATAAACGCAATGAAGTCCGCAAATGTCCGACGTGGATTGTTGTAACTGGTCACAGGTCATCAACTGTGGGTTTAGAAATAGTTTTTCGCTGCCTACATTGTAAAAACTTTGTTTTCTGCCGAGAGAATCGAATTATTCGTCCGGTTCTTTTGTGGGAAAGTAAAAGTTAACCCAATGCTTCCCCGGCCTATCGCTGGTGTCTGTATTTGAAATAACGAATCTCCCTTCCTGAATGCTGATTTCGTCGGCCGAACATATCGTGACGGAGTATCATCGAAGAAGTTGTGACATTTGTACATTATTCATCTGACGTACTCGGTACTGGCTTTATTGAAGTTTAGAATTTCTTGGAAAGTAGCGTACATAATCAAAGTAACGCTCTCAGGTAAAGCAGTGTCATACATGAGTTCGAGTCTGCACTGACCTTTCGTGTTAATAGGGATCAATTTCGAGGACGTACATGCAGTATCCGTTATTATACTCATCCCTGGACACGTTGATATCATTTCTAAATATACCTAATGTTCTGTAACGGTCTATGTACTGATTGGCGCCGAAACTTGGCTGTAAAGGTTGCGATGGATAAGACTTTCTTGCATACCGGACAAGGATATCTGTCATTTTACCGGGGCTAGATATTTCCATCTCACCCTAGGCTCGAGATCAAATTCACGCGCGCCAACATCCGGTATGCAGGAAAACATGCAAAACGTCAATACCTGGCGGCGTCAAAGCACAACATTTCTCCGATATGCAAGAAAAATAATCTATCACGGGTATTCGGTTCAGATAGTGAATTCCAACCCTCGGTATAAGTGTTTTAATCGGAACCTCGGCAGAGTATAAAACACGTATACCTCGGGTTGGAATTCCCTATCCTCACCGTATACCCATGAAAGATTCTTATCGTCCATCCACGTACAGATCCACTGAACTACAATCGTATTTTTTAAAGTTGAATGTGTTCTTGGAGTCACTCATATAAGCAGCACTGTATACTAGTCCCACGGTGAGTTTGTATTGTACTTGTCCTTGAAAAATGTCGTCAACGCTGTAGTTGTACTGTCCGGCGACAATGGATGTCGTCATAGGGGTAAATAGCTGAATTGTCTTGAATAAACTTTTCGTGGTTTATTAAGACCACGCCATTGAGTCTTTGGACACAGAACTTAAAACGTGCGTTCACTTCACTTTGAAGTTCGGTTGTCGCTAATCAGTTTGAAGCGTCCTGACGTGGACATAGATTGATCCCTACATTTAGGCCATTCAGTATTAGTTTCGATTGTCGAAGCAAATCCCTCCGAATCCACAGTTTTACCAGTGTGTTATAGTACCTTTGAAATAATCCATTGTTGCTACCTGTTTTAGCATCTGAAGTGTCGACATCTTCCGTATCATTGTACTAAAACTGAGTAGTCAGTATGTTCTGTTGAAGGTTTTCATTCGTTTCGTTTGGGTTCCTTTGGTTTAATTAGTAATGAATTCACTAGTTCAGCAACTTTGTCAAAAGGTGTCCCTATCTTTTTTGTCTTGGGTCTGTATAAGGAGAGAATTGATTTTTCCTTCTTCCTCATGTCTACAAACTGAAATAAATAGAATACATGATAAGGATAAGTGATATAGCTGTGTGTAAAATTTGGCTACGCGGAATATCGACTCGTTGCCAAGCTCCGTGGAGAATCATTTTCATAATTTCACTATATCTATGTCGAAACCCATATGTCCATCATCCAAATGAATACTGTTTACGTTTTATATCATCTGTTATCGGTATGTGTGAAAGTCTATACATGAAATCATAAAGCCCAAAAATTGACATAAAAACATCAAAAATGAAACAACTACGCTGGGAATTGTCTCGCTAAAATAACTTTCTTTGAATCTGCTCTCAATCCGCTAAATATTAACAGAAGGGACTATCAAACGGGTCTTTTTTACCATTGATCGGCATACTTTAGGCATAATTATATTTTTATGGATTGAGAATTAGAGCTGAAATGCATGTGTTTACCTACGAGTCGAGACAAATCTTCGTTACGGTTGATCCTCTCGTACACTTGCTCGCAACTGCTGATGACGTCTATTACTGGGATTGTATTTGTGTATCGTCTTTGTAGTTTTATTGTGTCTGAGTAGATATTGTTGTTATCTGTTCTTTCCTTCGTTATTTTAACTAATGGGTACCCGTTCATCTCCCAAAATCCGATGGACTGTGGTATTGTAACTATTGACAATATCTTGCAACACGTCCACTTATCGATATTTCCGTTGTTTTAACAAATAAAAGAAACAGCTTGTATTTTAACGTTTTAATAACCCGTTCTGCTTAATTAGCCTTGATTTCGTTTTGTGTAACAAAATAATGAATGTCTAGGCTATACAAGTATTTGTTTAGCTCTTTATTCTGAAATTCTTTTCCCTTATCTATACCTGTCATCTTGGGCTTTCCAAAATATCGCTTTATGCTTTAACCACTTCAACACTCGTTTTTATTCTTGATAGGCTTACACCAAGCATATCTGGAGAATATCATCTATGGTCACAAGTACATATTTATAATTATCATTTTGTTTAGCCATCGACACCATGTCCATCAAATCCATGTCCCACATACTGTTCAATCCATTGACGATCACTCTCGATCTTTAAAACGCTCTTCTGGCTCCTCTGACAATATAATACGATTCCTGATCTTGCAACCATGTTCTTATCTTATGTCTACCAATTTTAAATTTGCCCTCAGATTTCACAACTTTGTACAACTTTTTTCGGGACCTGTAAAACTTGCGGTCAGACTTTAGTCGAAATAAATGAAAACTAAATAGTGTTTGCAGTCAGTCATGTTCATTATAGATAAATAAAATAGTCAATGATCTTCTTAAGCTCTTAAATCGATGTCATTATTTTCTACATATTGTCATATAACTTCGATACATTTTTCCATGGCTTCTCTGACTTCTCTTCTTAACTGTTGATATCTTAACCACCATTTTAGATTCTCTGTCAGTGATCGCATTACGAGTACCAAAGCAAACGTTCTGAATAACGTGTCCAAAGAAATTAGACAAAATACATAAAAGGAAACACCTGCGTGACATCTGTGACTTAACACGTTCTATTTGTAGAGCACAATATCATCCATTTATATGTAACTGAGCGCGCGCATGCGCAGTCGTGCCGCCAAAAAGACGCCTCTACTAATTGTGTTGTTATTTATAGCTTTACATTTTAGGGATGAGTTTGTAATATTTGACTTGTCCTCAAACATATTCAGCAAGAAATATTCATCAGTGCTTGGAACAGATGATTTGCTATAAATGCTTTATAAAATATGGTGTTGTTGACGATATGACATTCATATCTGCTTTCATCCTAGTAAATGAGTTTCGAAACTACTTTACTTCACACATATTATATATTCATGCATATGATTTTTAAGCAATAGATTAGTGTTTTATTGGTAGTTTTGAATACAATAATGTTGTGTAGTGTGAATAAATACCGATAAAGGTGATCCTTTGGGAGCAACAAACACAATTAAGAGAATAAAGCAGCAGAATCGGTTTTATTGAGTCTGTTCATGAGAAGTAATGAAAGAAGCAACACCTCTTACGCCCCTAGCACCGGCTTAAGCGGTATTCTACTTCAAAACCACCTATATTGGGCTCGTTGGTCCCAAAGGACCAGTAAAAATAACACTACTGATTCGTAGCACGGGGAGATATTTTACAGCCGCCACACTGCACTAAACGAACTCTAGTGTGAATGTTAATAAATACTGATAAAGGTGATCCTTTGGGAGCAACAAACACAATTAAGAGACTAAAGCTGTGTGGTGCCATGTGTTTATGCCAGGTTCTGCTTTGTTTTCGTATGTTCTGTTTGACGGTAACACAGCTTTTCGTGCTGTGTGCTTCTTGTGCTTCTATGATTGATATGTCTATAGTGGTGCTACCTTAACATATGTCATAGAAACCTTTTACTCATATAACATCTGTCTATTTATACTTGCGTTGTTCGTTTTACCCTGACAAGTGTGCTGCCTTTTATGTGTCGTGTACATATTTATATCTACATTTAGTGTACGTTTTATGTTTTTCTACAAGCAATAGTATTCAATGTAATTACTATGTTTCCAATCAATAGAATGCCTGCGGTAAATAGAGTCCAGATTTCACCATTATCGTTAATCAATCCTATATAAAGCCCTTTTTGCAATTCCATTTGCTTTGCTGAAAACAAATCACGCCAGCTTGACATCTTTACACACAATATACATTTAATCAGAAACATCTCGGGTATTGGAGGTAGCAAAGAGAATACAAAACGACTAAGACAACACAAATAATTTGGAAGTTGATACTTTCCTATACAACCGAGAATGTTTGTTAATGATTGTATCAGTTTCAACTCAATGCGTTTTTAGATCATGTGTATAAAGTTTTGGTCAACTGATTGTCCAAAGACCCGAACGATCGATGACACCGTGAAGACGTTTACATAAATCCTGCAATTTTTGGTTGGTAACGTTTATTTTTGTAATCATTCCTGTCTTAAATGTTAAGTTTTACTTATAATAAATTGTCGCCTATTAATACATCCTAGTTTATAAGAGGATCTAGCCTTTTATTACACCTCGTTATATTGAGATGCCAATAAGGGAAATAATGAGATCTGCTAAACTCTTAAACCTGATTTAAACTTCCTGACTTTTCCTACCGACCGTTCCAAAGCGGTAAACCCGTTGTCAGTCCTTGTATGTTTGTGGCATCGCATACTTGGCTTTCTAATAGTAAGTGCTGTTTGGTCTGAATGCGTGCGTTTGGTGACTGCGTTATGTGCTCTATTGCCTGTTCAAATTGTGTATCTACTTTTATATGTTTATAACCAGCTGTCGTAAAACATATTTAGCTAATAACGATCATTAATATATAAAATACAATTGTTTTACACTCCACCGAATTAAAATACGTGGTTTTAGTGTATGCTGCATATCTTAAATAAAAGAAACATGCAATCAATTTGGGAAATTAAAATGGCGTTTAAAAAAAACATATATAACATAGAGAGGGTTTACAGAGAGGAAGGTTGTTTTATCAATTGGAGCAAAGTGATCGAGGTTAGGATGTATGTCATTTATAGCACGTGTCATATTCGTCATCATGCAGTATATTCCGTTTATTTCATTGTATAATTGCAGCTATTGTTGTATTGTGATTGTTAATACCATTTTAATACAGATAAGACTTGTTACTTTCCTGTCCAGTATTGTTTAAGTTTCATACTTGACGCCGTTCCAACAGCCTGTTGATGTATTGCCTAGTATTTCCATAGTTAAACTAATCTGACTTTTTATTAATTCTAATAGAAAAACAATACCTACTGAAAACGTCATGTTTATTTCAGTTATTAAATGGATACTATTGACATAAAAATGTAATTTAATTCAAGAAACACCTACGTGAAACACGGTAATGCATACTGTATAAGAAATGTTGGGTATCTATCGGTCCAGCATGTTGGTTCTTATTCATACTGCTTTATCTTCAATAGGTAATTAATAAAATCTGCCATTATATCTCGAAAGTAGGTATTAAAGTCAACCAGGAAATAAATATTTCACAAAACACAGTCAGCCAAACACATGCGTTGCAACAGACAACAATCAGTGTTAATAAGAAGCAAGGCATGCAGCATCACAACACCGCACAAACACAAGCGGGTTGGCAATAGGGCTACCGTCTCAGAACTGTCAATGGCAAAAATGAAACTTGGGCTTTAAACCAGGTTCTGAGGTGCACCATACCTCACTCTGACCCTATTGTCAACCCAATGAAACGGGACAGTGCAAATAAATAAATCCCAACAGGCTGTATCCTCTAACAACCAAGGCAGCATTATTAGGCAAAAATGAGATATAGGGTCCAATAAAAGAAACCACAGCGTCCGAACGCAATGACATCGTAGGTCCGCACTGTACTGCAAACAAGGACTTGATAATACAATGAAAGAGACAAAAAACAACAAAAAGGGTGGTGAAGACAGGGTTACCGAATTGGAACGGTCAGTAGGCAATAAGGCCTACTGGTTAGCTTGAATCGATTTTATATGAGCACAATACTCGCTATAATCCTGTCTTCAGCGCCTAAATAGACAAGACAGTGTAAACAAAACTACATCCCATCAAAATGAATTCTCTAACAATAAAGTCCACATCCAGAGAAACTAACTAAAGAAACACATACAAAATAATAAACATCTCAGGATGTTTCCAGAATCGTATTGAACAACCATAGTAGTTGCAGCTAAAGAGAAAACCAATCTAGGGTACGACCAGAAAACCCGAGGGACGAAAGCTCATGCACCCACATCCCTTAGTAGGGGTTTCAGTAGGTACAATCATAGAGTCCCAAGAGGTAGTCCAGTCATCGCACAAGTGAAAAGTGAAGCGTAATGACTGACAGTAGAGGGGTCAATCACTAAACATGCAGTGCGCAGTAAAACTAAAGTGCTATATCCTTTTTCTGATGAACTTCCAGATTAAATTTGTAAAGCGGTCAGAAAACCCGTCAGACCCCTTTAACTTGCGAAGTTTATAGACCACATCTCCATAAAATGAGGGTTCTGATATGCCTAGTCGCAGAAGTGTTTTAAGGTTGGTGTTGTACTTTTCCAGCAGGCCCTCGTTGCGGCGGTAACATTTAGAGAAAGATCTACGTAGTTTGTGATAACGAAAACCCTGCTGAAGAAGTTTACTTGTAATAACTTGAAGACTATAACATCATTACAAGCTCTAGCAAATCGAATGAGCTGGGAGATATACACCCCGTATGAGGTAGCGCGAGGTACATCTCCATCCAGGTGTGGATAGTTAACGATGTTAATATTGAAATCATCTCTCTTATTATAGATTTTAGTATGAATATAAGCATTTGAAATCGAGAGATGAAGATCGAGAAATGCTGCTACAGTATCCGAACTCTTGGCTTTATTCAATGTGAGCTCTGGTGGATAAATGTTAGTAACCATATGAGCAAAGAACGGATACTCATCAACACATAAATGATTGTGCATATATGAATATACAAAACTCATAAAATCCATACGAACTCAGAGACCTGTCCGAATCCAGAGCAACAAATGAATGAACACACCATTAAGGATACGACAAGGCAGGACTGGAAGACAAACATCAAACATTAACGTTAGAAATCACACTGTGTTGTTCCCAAAAGTATTCTCATTTGAAACCAGGCACTCAATATGTAGATGCATATTTCGTTTTAAACCAAACTAATTGATCTATTTAAAGTAACCATCTTTTGTTATGAAAAGCCTTGATTAATTATACTCCACAGTTTTGAACGTAGGGGAAATTATAAATTTTAAAACGGGGTAAAATTTAATTTAAATCCGAGTGCAGATACACAGAACGTTTTCAGGTAAATGACTAGAGACATGGAATGAAACATGTCAGCATATGTTGTATTGTATTTAACGATTGTATTGATATTCATAACGATGTGTCCAACACGTGATATGCTCCATTTTTGTTTTCCTTTGCACCATAGTTTGACATAGATCTTCCATGTTAGTGTCTTGTACTGTCGTTTATTACAACGCCATAGTTATAATAGATGAGATCATATTTGCTGCTTTTGTGTTTGTGGGTCGTATTCTACTTTTCCTAGTAATTGTTCTTTTTTTTATGTGTGTTTTCTACTTGTATTCATACTTCAACTGCATTAACTTACAACATAATAGTGAGTAGTGACCTCAAATGACAAGTTATTTTCTGTATTTTAAATGGTTGATGGTGTTTAGACATCAGTGTAATTATTCTCCTTGAAATAAGATAAGGAATGTCCCTTTTTTATTTCAATATGATTGAAGTTTGCATCATCGGCCAAGTTTAAATGGAAATTGTTTTGTGTTTCTGTTTTCTTTAGCAACATTTTACACCACAAAAACAAAAACAAAAAAATTTAGATTTTGAAATTTCAATGAAATACTTATTTTTAAACCCAGAAATGTTATTTCGTATTTTTTCATGACTATTGATTTCTTAACAAACATCTGTCACCATTTCGCGTCAGTGCCAAATATGCAACAAAGTCTTGACAATTTACTTCATTTTGGATGGGATAAAACTTCAGCGTTTCCAAACTGTTCTGTGTTTGCATTTAAACTGTCAAATGTTAGTCAATTTCGGGGAAAATTAAAAGTTCGCGTCCATAGTTCCATTGGTAGTAATTAAACATAATGAATAAATTGACGAAACATATTAAAACTTTCAGTATTGTTGTTTTGTGGCAAATTAATGATTTGTAGAAATTATCAAACATCTCAGACTCTTTTTTTAGAATTATCAGAAAAATACATATCAACATTTAGTTTTTTCATCTACTGGAGAAGACCTGACAATGTCCAGTTTAATGCAACATTGCTTACACATTCTGTGAACCGTTTGAAAATGGTATGTAGTCCATTTCACTAGCAAGCATATGAAGTAATATTCTAGCGGTTCTTAACTTATTTTGAGGAGTATATCAGAATGTCAGTATTGGTAAGTCTTGTCGTGTCTTGCCTTTTAGAGTCATCTTTACAAGTGTTGTTTGTTTCTATGTGTGCTTTGGTTGACAATTGTAAAACTGAAGATGGTGCCATACAATATCTCATTTTCATTCTTGTTATTCCGAGACTGCCATCTTGTATCAAATAGAAGATTGTATTCATTTAGGCAAAATAACACATCAGTTTTTTAAAAAAAAAATAAGACTTTCATACTGATTTCCTTATGAACTTAGGCGAAGTAGCGTATTCTTAAGAGAAAGCAAAAAGTGGTGTTGTCATATTATTGATTAAAACTAACGTGGATCAATTTGATGACTGTCCATTGTAAATGTCTTTGATCTAAAAAAGCGTTTTCCGCATTGTTTGCTACATTTTAAATACGTTCACGACAGTCTGTTAAATCGTGACAGCAATATTTTAATTTACGCAAACGTGTATAACCATGTAGACTGCATAAGTATTATTTCAGTATATTCGGTCAGTAGGCAATATGAACCACTATAAAGAGAGTTAAAGGGTTCCGACTCAATACAAACGGCTCTGCTACTTTTCTTTATTGTTTGTGTTTTTGTTTTTTTACTTTCAATGAATCTCAATTTCGGTATGTATTGACATTCACAGTTCACTTTAGTGCTATATGGCGGCTGTAAAATGTCGTCCCGACTACAGATCAGCGATTAGTGCTATTACTTACATGACTTACTGGTCATTTTGGGGTAATCAATCGCAATCTGTGTGACTTTAAAGTAGAATACAGCTTAAGACGGCGTTAGGGGTGGGTGTATGGGGCTTGATTTGTGTTCCACATTATATTATATCTCACGACCGGATTCAATACACCGAGTGTGCTACATGCATCTCCTGTTTGTTGTGTTGCCTTTATTTTCATTTTAGTATTTATTTAAGTGCAGTGAAGGTAATGCACCCATAACTGTATCTAAATGAATGTCATCGTCTAATACAATTACTTTTTTTATGTGCGTTACTGCAACCATAATTTACACAAATTATTGTGTGTATTTTGCACAGTACACCCTAATGGCAAACGCAAAACCCGAAATTATCTGAAAATATTGACAAGTTCGTGATGGTTCTATTCATTAAACATTTGTTTCATTAAATTATTAAATGGAAATTGAATTAAGGAACTAATCTAAACATCAAATTGACACCATTCGTGTTATTTGATGAAATAATAACGATAAAGTGTCATTGCTCATGTGTTTTTTCTCTTCGTGATCAACCAGAAAACAACCCAGGTGGCAATTGCCTCGGTAATATCTCAATGACTTAATTATAAAGCTAAGGCTTCTGGGCAAGTTAGATGATACTTAACTACACTGGTGAATGCATCAGCCAATGTGTACTTAATTCTGGTCACATTGTATATTTGTGGTTACCAAAGGCATACAATTAAATGAATCACCAGTATCTTATATATTTTCATTTCAACCGTTTAAGGGAATAATGTTTAAAATTAAAGAAACGAACATTCCAAATAACAGCAATGTTATATTTATATTATACTACATTTTATCAAACGTTTATTCAGGTATTCAGGTCATATAGGTATACAGGTTTATTTATCGGGTTATGCGTAGCATGAATTATTAGTTGGTAAGTTTTGGGCCTAGCTGGTTAAATTCGTTTAAGTTGTGTCTATAGCGTTTAAATATATATATGTACAATATATGTAAGATATATATGTATTATATACCATGTCGCCAGTAGTTTAAGAAACGGTTTCCATTTGTTGTAAAAGTTGCCCGTTTATTGCGGGATAGGAACTGTAAGTTAGTAAATCTGCTGGTGGATGCTTACATGCCTAGATTGCTTAGATTGCAGATAGTGTAAGTAGATCACATTCACAGATTGTTTTAGTGTGCTGTTGTAAAGTTTAATTTATCTTAGTTAGCAATACAAAATCGGGAAATGCATTCCCTGTCCGCCTCGTAGCAACGCGGATGTTGCACAATTCTAAAACTTTAGCCCTACGCACACATTTAAAACTCATTTATGTGCCGGAAATGGAATTCAAACACAATTTATTTTACGGCTGGCTTCTATTGTTCTTCAGGGATATCAGTGCAAACATAAGCCGTGAATTAAGTGATAATATTGACTTGAAAGAGGAGACTTTAATTAGCTAATTTGTTTCAATTATAAATTAAAGTTAAAACATATGTCTAAACTGGGGAAACGTGCTGGAAGGAAATGGGTTGCTACTTTCATAATTATTTGTATGCTCTCTGTGTGATGTCTTTAGTTCTTGTACAAATATTCCAATTATAAAAACAAATGCAATCTAAATTTAAATGATAATGCCTTATGTTGTTTGGGAGTTTATGCTTTAGAGACAATGGAAATGCAACATAGAGTGCCATAGAGTTTTATTTCAATTGTTATCAGATAGGAGCAACGTTATTGTTACTAGAAGTCGTGTGGCGTGCTGTTAAACATGTCCTACTTCTATTATTACTACTACTAATACTGCTACTATTACTACTACTACTACTACTGCTTATACTACTACTACTCCTCCTCCTCCTTCGACTATTACTACTACTACTAGTAACTAAATCAGTTTACAACATTCATTCTCACTTGCGACCATCAAATAAGGCGTACATTCCCCAGTTACATATATTTCTTCTATTTACTTCTATTTACTTTAACATTTTTCTCAATTCATGCCCATAAACGAGGCACATATACACACATGTATCTGCAACATCACTAAATACATAAAACAAAGGTCAGATACAGTTAAAATGCTTTAAGTTATGATCAGAAAAGAAGCAGTTACCATGCGTTGGTGGTGATTGGTTGCTATGATCTTTTGCAAGCATCTAGGTGATCGCGATGTTTGACTGGGTCCATGGAAACTGCATGTACTTTATTTACACTGTTTGCAGAATAGTTAATTCCCAGTACATATTTAATTAAGTTTTTAAGTGCCTTACTTAGCTAAGTTCCTAAGTAGAAACTTAATTTATGTTGGTGAAACAAATTTCTGCTAAGTTTTACATAGTGACTTAGTTAAGTACTTTGTTAAGTTTTTAATTAAACTTAAGGAATCGTTGATGAAATCGGCGCCTGGTTGGCTAAATTAAGTGCCTGTTTAAAGTCAATTGTTTAGTGACATTTGAATTTTTAAATGATTGCAGTAGAACCATCAATTTCTTAATACTTGATGGATTTTGATGAAATAAATGTCAAAAATGACTTATCCGTTATCATTGAATGAGACTAGTAAAATATCATTTATCAGATATACCCACCGATTAGCAGTGATGCGCCTGGCAAAAGTCAATCAAAACTCCTATTCAAAATATGTGAAAATGAGGCTCAGACAAACACAGTTAAGTACTCTAAGTATATATGAACCCGTTTTGCTACATACAGACGGTATCTTTGCTCATGCTGTAAGGCAGGAATGAGGTTTTCGTAAGACAATCTCTCCCCTATTAATAAGACCATTGATTTCAATATAGTTAACACACTGGTGGCTAGTATTGCAGTTCTAGTATTATTGTTTTGATCTCTGAATATTCTTATAATATTAGCATAACTGTATTCTGTTTCTGGATAATATACACCGTTTCCAACTTCCAATCTAGCTGAGTGTAAATAGCAATTAGCATCAGCGTCATTCAGTTTAAAAGTGGGTTTTGTTTTTCAGACGAACTCTTGTCTGCCCTTTGTAAATACACAAAAACATGTTTTGGATTTTTAACACCAGCCGTGATTCTAAATACGGATTCCGTTGCTAGAGTACTTCCGCTTTCTTTTATCGTTTCACGAAGATATGTCCATCTTGTTGATGTCATGTGATTCGCCATTATATAAGCGAAACCATCAGACTTAAATATCATTTTATGTACATTTATCCACAAAACTAATTTATCAATAATTACTCGGCCATCATCAAAACTTGATTTGAAAATTAAAACATTATCATCTGTTAGTTGCAAACTAATTTGAATTTGACTTGGAGGCAGTATGTTTGTTTCTAAACCTTCAAAGAATGAATATTTGTTTAATGGAATGAGTTTTTTTAGTTATGATTAGAGCATGACGAGCTGTAAAATCCAGCTTGATCATCTCGAGATTCTGCCGCAGCTGTATTGTCTAAATAAAAGTATTCATTTGTTTCGGTTGTTTGGTTGTAATTGTAAGACATTTCAAGCAAACTTTTGACACCAATAAATATATGAAGATTATTTCCACCATAAACTGTTCTTCCATTTTGTTTTCCTTGCATTTGATCGATTAATGAAGCAGCATTATTAATTAAAGTAAATCTGTCAGCGTCTGCAAAAGAAGCTCCATCAGTAAGCTTGTTTACTTGAAAACTGATTTCAAAATATGCGTATGTGTCTCAACTTATTCGTTTTTCTAGAGCTTTTACTCGAGTTGAGGACTTTAATATTCGTAATCTTTGTAAAACTAAAAAGCTACTAAATCAGGGTTACCGTTACCATAACCTTCGTAAAACCTTAGCAAAATGTTATTATCGTAAACCTGATCTTCTTTCCAAATATAAAAGTAATTTAAGGACTCTTCTGCGACAAGGACTATCACAACCTGACTTCTATGGTGATGTGATTTATAAACTTCGTAAGATTCTTGGTCATGATCACTTTCATACTATCTTTGTTAAACTTGTTAAAAAGTTTATCAAAAGAGGTTATGACCCTATCATTTTGCAACGTACTGCATGCATGGTGGTGGACCTTTTACAGTTCGTCACTATGCTTTCCTCTTTAATTGTACGATGACCGGACAGGCTGTGGACCCTATGATGACGCCTACCTAAAGCCCATTAGGACGGTGGCGTTTGATGTTTGTCTATGATCTTTCTTGTCGTGCCCTTAATGGTTTATTCTCTTACTGCTCTGGCTTCTGCCAAATCATTGAGTACCTTCATTGTGACTTTCTATGCTATTGTTTTTTTTTATATTATATTTACACGAGCATGTTTGTGTTTTACTTATATTGCCTATTGATGCTGCCTTGTTTGTTAGAGATTAGATTATGGCGGGGATTTCTTTATTTACACTGTCCTGTTTTAATGGGCTGAAGTACGGTAAGTGTGAGGTTTGGTGCACCATAGAACCGGTTTAAACACCCCCCCCCCCCCAGTGGCCTACTTTGCCACTGACCGTTCCAAGGCGGTAACCCTATTGTCAACCCTTTTTTGTTTGTGATGTCGTTTGCATTTCTTATTGCTTTTGCCTTCTTGTTTGTCTGTTTGCGTGTTTGTTTCTGTGTTTAGTGGTTGACTGTCCTCCTTGAATGCTTCTTTCCCTGTCCGATCTTTTAATATTTCTTTGTTCTATCATTGAGTGTAATTCGGTAGCTACTTTTAATTTGTCTGGTAGCATCTCCAGGTATTACTCTAGCGGTATCTAATTGAATAGATATCTCCAAGTATTTTAGAACCACTCTCTATGATTTGTTTACCAGCAGTTTCTTATGCTTTCTTGCCTACTGTTTTTAGATACTCACTACATATTTTGATCCAACTTTTGAAACAATATCAAATATACCAGCTCTCGTTAATCTATCAACTGGAGTGTAGGTTCCCGTGCTAGTGTCATAAACTTGTTTTAAACATATCATGTCATTGAATAAAAAAATAAGTTACTGAACTTATATTATATTAATTATTTTAAAGCAAATCGGAATGATGTGTGGACTCTATTAACATTAATAATTTTAATAAATAGTAATACTGTTAATGATCGTTTTGTTCACTTCGCAGTACCCAACTTATATCGGTTCATTTATTACAAGGATATGACCACGTAAGGTCACCTGTACTTATTTCATAAATAACATCCCAGTATGATCCATTAATAATAGAATTACTTATCAAATCACAGTCGATATATAAAGTATCAATAGAACTTGTTATGTTTAGTACCACTGTCCCAAATTTAGTTTCTCTAATAACTGCATCTTTGTCAAAGACAATTAAGGTATGACAGTTTGATTCTCTTAAATCAAGTATAAATTTGTTACTAAACATTTACAACTTGAAAAATCAAATTCAATTCTTATTGGAACAGGTGAGTCAGAAGTTAAATCACCGTTTACAGTAAATTTGTCTTTTATATAATTATCGATATCAGCATAACTGTAATTTCCATTATGGAATACAAAATATTTCCAATATTTTCCATTGTGATGCCTTATCGTTTTGTTATTAAAATCCTTGCTAATATTGTACCATGAGTAAGTCATAGAATTAATATTATCAAGTCCAATAACACACTGTTTGTTTTTGTCTAATAGCAATGGTCTGTCAAATACAGTTGTAAAATTACTCGGTGCGTTAGAGTTATTAATTAATGTAGCTGTTTCTGATGATAATACAATGTTTTGTTTAATTATACATATTAGTAGATAAAGTTAATTAAACATTTTAAAATTAGATATGTCATAATTTAAAAATAGGGTAGTGCCACGTTTTATGATTGATCCAAAATAAGTATGTTGCTTTTTGTGAGATCTAATTCAAATATTTCTTTCAATATTTCTTTGTCATTATCGGTTGTTGGATATAAGAAAACCACCCCCAGCACCACCCGTTCCGCCGGTTCCCCAAACCAAAATCAAGCAACCAGCTATCAAGACTGCTCCAGATCTCAAGGCCCAAACCAAGCTATTCGGATAGAGTGCTAAATCGAAACCTGGCGAAACCGAGGAAACATTTTTACTGAAGAAAATCAAAGCAAATCGTGATGTAATGGAGTATGAGGAAGGAGAATAATGGGAAGATACTCCCAAAGAAGCTGCTGCGAGGCCTAAGGAACACAAACAAATGTAGGATGCTGATATGGATGAAGAAGTACTTGAAGAGTATGTTATGCCAATCACGTCAAAAATACTCAGCTTTGTAGACGCTTTGTTAAAAAGGCAGATGAGGTATACAAGAACATCTCTGACGCTGCGAGGAGTTGAAACACGAGAATAAATAACCGCAGCAGACTCGAAGAAAGGCTTGAAAAAGCAGAAACTCTATCAAAGAAATTAAACAATTGTTGGACAACCCTAAATTACGCAAAGGAAAAGTAAGCGGGTATAAAATGTAGCGTGATAATCTGGTGCATGACATGGAGGCTGTTGATGTTTACAAACAAAGGTTGCCCGAACGAGTTCGACCAGACCGCAAAACTACCAAAAAAATACTTCTGGCAAGGGAATGCAACCAAATAAAAATTCATACAAAATTAGCAATGATGGTCACTATGGCTCGTTACAAATAGATTTACCTAAGCTTGTTGTTGGTCATCACAAACTTATTGCTAAACAAGGAGAAGCAGTTGCGCTAGATCTAAAGGTAGATGATGGTGTTATAGAGTTGATAACAAAGCGTTACAACAATAAAAAAATACATACTCAAAATTGTCTCAAAATGCTTTCAAGAAACTGACTGAATTATCAAAGTTCAAGAAGATTTTTAGGAGGCTGCGTCGAATATTGCAATAGCCCTGACAATTTGGTCAATTTTTCTGAAGTTAGTATGCAGAAGTATTGAATCGGGAAATAATAGTAATAATAAATGAAGGCATTAGCATAATAGACGAGTTATTAAAAAATAGTAATATATCAGCCGGAGAACATGAAAAAAAGAAATTCTAAATATTTTTATTACTCTAATTATTATTATAATGAAAGAAATAAAAAAACAAGGACAAATGTGGTTATTTGACTCGACAAGCGGCAGCATACCGACTTGATTATAAAGTATGAGACAGGAATAACACAGGGTTACAAATCACAAGCGGGATAATAGGTTGCACTGATGAACTAGCATTAATCCCAATAATTCCTGTTTTCATAGCTGTTGTTGGGGCAGTTCCTCCGATAATCAATAGAACCATACTAGAAAAGAAAAATAGGTTGTTAAAGTCACATCATAGAAGTTTTAAACAACTTATTTCGTATGTACAAACAGCTAATAGGCCAGAAGAAGAGCTAATCACATTGTGTTTCACCAAAATACTACAAATCCATCAAAACGATAAGTGTACTGAACCTTTGGAATGTACATCAAGAGGTACAGGCTGAATGGTTACTTAAAGTAACCAGCTCTTTCTAACCTGTGTCCTATCATGCCGTATTTGTCTCTAATGGCTTTTGTTTTAATCGGTTTTGTTTCTTTTTTTTAATATTAACTTGATTTCGATCATTGAAGTCTGTAACATCATTACACGCTCTAGCACATCGAATGAGCTGGGAGATATACACCCCGTAGGAGGTAGCACGAGGTGCATCTCCATCCAGGTGTGGATAGTTAACGATGTTAAAATCGAAATCATCTCTCTTATCATAGATTTTAATATGAATACAATAATTTGAAATCGAGAGATAAAGATCGAGAAATGCTACTACTGTATCCAAACTGTTGGCTTTTTTCAACGTGAGCTCTGGTGGATAAATATTAGTAACCATATGCGCAAAGAACGGATTATCAATATTGAGTATGTCATCTAGATACAGAGAAGTATTATTAAAGACATCAATAATTTTACCATGGCTAGCAGGTGACAAATTCAACATAAAATCTCTTTCATAGCAGTACAAAAACAAATTTGCAACAAGTGGCGCACAGTTAGTACCCATAGGAATACCAACAACCTGGCGGAAAATAGTTTTACCGTATCTTATAAAGATGTTATCCAGAAGAAATTATAAGGCTCTACAAACATCAGTACAAATCCACAAATTATACTTATCAATGGGGGCGTTAGTAAAGAAAGCCCTGACATTATTACAAGCTAGAAAAGTTGTACCTTCTCTAGCAAATGTCTTCTGAATAAGCTGAAGCAATTTGTCTTTGATAAGATTATGTGGTAGTGTAGTATACAGTGTAGAAAAGTCGTAGGTGCTTAAAGAAGTGGCATGAAAATGCTTACACCGTACTTTGTCAAGAACTTCTCCAGAGATTTTGATAGACCAAAACAGATTGATTACTGAGTTCTTGAAGGCCTTTCCGAAATATTTTACAATATGTTCTTTAATCGCGGAATGTCAGGAAGTCAATGGTTTTGATATATTGGTCGTGGTACATGAACTAGAATTAGCGATTAAACGTGCTTTGTAATGAATTTTGTGAAGTTTGGGTATCCAGTACATTGTAGGGAGCTTCGTCTGCGTACTAATTACAGAAACCTTTATAGTCTCCATAAAGGTCACATGCTGGGAAACAATGTCCATCTCCAGCAGAGGTGTAGTTAGATAAGCAGAAGTGCTCGCTAGCTCAACATTCAAAGTATTGATATAATGTAGTCGTCTGACAATAATTATATTGTTGGAAGCTTTGTCTGCTGGAACTAGAGCAAATTTAATATGTAAATTCTGAAAACCCTTCTTAAGGTGTCGTAAATTGTAAGTAGAAAGCCGTGGAAGCAGGAATGGATTTGATTCGTAAAATAAAATACGTAATGCAACAATTTCTGAATAAGTTTTCATCCAAGCAGTAAGTGCATTTTTATTTGATTTTTTTCGCTTACACCACTTTGTACATAAATTGGTTAAAGAACCCGCAATTTCTTTATCCGATGGAAGGCGATACTAAGGCATTTGGCAATTAAATGCCAAATCCTCTTATCTTCAATTACATCAAGATTTCCAGCAAGAATGTGACCGGCAGGTTCGTAACAAAATTTAGAATTTTGACAATCTCAATCAGTAGGAGTAGATGTCTCGATCTCAAGATCAGAAACGATCCTATTATAATTGAAAATAAGATTTCTAGTAGATTTCTTATACTTGTAACATATAACAGGAGTCTCAATATTCTTGAACTACTTTGACATTTTGTCAGTCACCCGCATATCATTAAAAATACTGGCTAAATTAATGAAATCGATGACTTTATAAACATAAGTTATCTTCAAAAAATGCCTTTGATGATCAGATGGAGCATCTATATATGGACGCAAAATATGTTGCGTGTAAATTTGAATAAAAGATGCAACCTCATATAACGGACATAAATGGCATCCGCTTCTTCGTCAATTTTCTGTAAGCAAGAAAAAGACAGACTGACTACTCTGCTAAGGAGGGTATGTCTACCCGATTTTTTATGAATAGAATAAAGGTCTGCAACAGTAATGAAGAATAAAAATATCGGACAGGGAAAGCAGCGTTCAAGGACGACAGTCAACCACAAAACACAAAAACAAACACGCAAACAGACAAACGAAAAGGCAAAAGTAATTAAAAATGCAAACGACATCACAAACACAAAAGGGTTGACAATAAGGCTGCCGCCTTGGAATGGTCAGTGGCAAAGTAGGCCACTGGGGGTTTAAACCGGTTCTAGGGTGCACCAAACCTGACACTTACCCTACTGTCAACCCATTAAAACAGGACAGTGTAAATAAAGAAATCCCCGCCATGATTAAATGTCTAACCAACAAGGCAGTATCAATAGGCAATATAAGTAAAACACAAATATGCTCGTGTAAATATAATACAAAAAAAACAATAGCCTAGAAAGCCACAATGAAGGTACTCAATGACTTGGCAGAAGCCAGAGCAACAAGAGAATAAACCATTACGGGCACGACAGGAAAGATTATAGACAAACATCAAAAGCCACCGTCCCAATGGGCTTTAGGTAGGCGTCATCATAGTGTCCACAGCCTGTCCGGTTATCGTACAATTAAAGGGGAAAACATAGTGGCGAACTGTAAAAGGGTCCACCACCAAGCATGCAGTATTTTGAAAAATTATAGGGTCATAACCTCTTTTGATAAACTTTTTAACAAGTTTAACAAAGATAGTATGAAAGTGATCATGACCATGAATCTTACGAAGTTTATAAATCACATCACCATAGAAGTCAGGTTGTGATAGTCCTTGTCGCAGAAGAGTCCTTAAATTACTTTTATATTTGGAAAGAAGATCAGTGTTACGATAAGAACATTTTGCAAAGGTTTTACGAAGTTTATGGTTACGGTAACCCTGATTGAGTAGCTTCTTAGATATACAAAGATTACGAATATTAAAGTTCTCAACTCGAGTACAAGCTCTTGATAAACGAATAAGTTGAGACACATACACCCCATAAGCAGTTGCTCGGGGAACATCCCCATCCAAGTGGGGGTAATTAACAATGTCAAAATTAAAATCATCTCTCTTGTCATAGATTTTGCTAATTATTTCACCATTTTCAATCGAGAGGTCTAAATCAAGAAAAGAAGCGTTATTATCAGATACATTAGCTTTATTAAGCTGAAGTTCTTTAGGATAAATATTATGAACCATAGTTGGAAAGAAAGGGTTGTCAATGTTCAGTATGTCATCCAGATACCGAGAGGTGTCATTAAAAGCTTCAATAACATCTGCCTGAGTATCTGGTGAAAGACTCAACATGAAATCCCTTTCATAGCAAAATAAAAACAAATCTGCGACAAGTGGTGCACAGTTCGTACCCATAGGGATACCAACAATTTGTCTATAAACGGTGATACCATACCTGACGAAAATATTATCTCATAGGAAGATGACTGCTTCACAAACTTCATAGCAAGTCCACACAGTATAATTGTCTAAACTGCCGTTAGTGAAAAACGCTTTAATATTATTACTTGCCAAAAATGTAGTATTTTCTCTAGCGAATGTTTTATGAATAAGAGAAATTAGCTTTTCTTTAATAAGATGAGGTGGTAAGGTTGTATATAGTGTAGAGAAGTCATGAGTACTTATTGATAAAACTTGACCTTTATTAAAAACTTTATCAAGAACGTCTCCTAAATTTATTATAGACCAAAATAAATTAATCCCAGAGTTTTCATCAGTTTTATCACAATTTAGTTTAACGTGATCTTTAACGGCAGTAAGACAAGAAGTTAAAAGTTTGGAGATGTTTGTTGTGGTGCAGGCACTAGAATTAGAAATAAAGCGAGCCTTATACGGATTTTTTATGTAATTTAGGAATCCAGTACATGGTAGGCAGTTTATTTTGCTTATCGCTTACACCAGCCTTGAAAGTAGTGCACCGAGTGATATGTGCGGAAACAACATCATCCTCAGTAGAATTAACTGGAGTATACGAATTGGTGCTGCCGAGTTCCAGAGATAAAACATTGCCGTAATGTATGCGTTATTAGCTGCTTTATCTGCAGGAACTAAAACAAATTTATTATGAAATTCCTGAATTCCCGATTTTAGATTACGAAAGGAAAACATATGTCTCGGAGGTAGTAAATAGGGGTTAGCATTATAAAAGTTAATACGTGTATCTATAATTTTAAGAATTGACTTGTTCCAAGTAGAAATCGAGTTTGGGTCCGCATGCTCTCTACGACAAAAGACTTTCTTAAATTTACGTTTAAGATTATGGTTCTTCCGGACACCATGTGACCGTCGTTTACGTTTACGAATAGACAATATGCTAAAAGGATCTATATCTGGGTTATTTGAAATGTTTCCTTCTTGATAAATGTTATCGTTTAACCCCAATGCATAAGGAGTTTATAAATGCTTTATCCATTTGAGTTCAGCAATATATCTAGCTTGTATCTTGTAACCTTTGGTAGCAGTATTATCAAATTCAATATATTCCATGGGCTGAATGCTAACATCATCTACGGAATGCCCCGAATCCCTAAAATGTGTACAAAGAAAGTTTTTAAATCTTTTTGACTGACGCATTTTATATAAATGTTCACGAAAACGAACTTTCATGGATCAACCAGTTTGGCCTACATATTGTATACCACATTTAGGATGATTTCAGGTCAAAACATAAACAATATTACTTGACGATCAATTAATGTCTGAAGGTACACTGACACTAAACTCTCTACCATTGGTAGTGGACTTAATAGTGGACGTTTGCGACAAGTATTTACATGCACTACACCTTTTCGAGTTGCACTTAATGATAGAGGAATAGAACGTACGTTTACTGTTTAACCTATTAACATTAAATGGTGGTCTAAAAAGAAATATAAAAAGATCGGACAGGGAAAGAAGCATTCAAGGAGGACAGTCAACCACAAAACACAGAAACAAACACGCAATCAGACAAACAAGAAGGCAAAAGCAATAATAAATGCAAACGACATCACAAACACAAAAGGGTTAACAATAGGGCTACTGCCTTGGAACGGTCAGCGGCAAAGTAGGCCACTGGGGGTTTAAACCGGTTCTAGGGTGCACCAAACCTGACACTTACCCTACTGTCATCCCATTAAAACAGGACAGTGTAAATAAAGAAATCCCCGCCATGATCTAAAACTTTATATCGATTAAGTACAGACGTTTTAGGTGGTGTTAATTTAATAGAAGCAGTATTTTTGAATATAGAATTAGTGCCAGGAATATGAATGGTAGATTCCGAATGAAGATTAATTCGTGATAAATTGAATAATTTACGTGTAAAAATATTAGAATTTGTTTAAAACTTGTTTATAGTATTTACAGATCATATCACTATGCCAGGGACATGTTCACGGAAAGCAGCTTCATATGACATCTAACAGGTATGTGTTTGTATAGCAATTTTTTTATTTCAGCTATTGACAATATTAGAAACATACCCCACCCACTTATGCAGTGCAAAAACTTTCAAAACCGCTGTTCGGTGTGTCTTATTTGTCGAGAATGTTCATCAAAGATGTTTATTAACTTAGTCGCTCTTCCTTGTTTGCTTTGAAGTTGTGTGACAACCTTTTCCGAACCGCGTTGTCTTTTGGGAAGATTTGTCGTTTGCAGTTGCACATTTGTCGAGACACGAAATTGTTTAATGCTTGGTATGAGATGTATGAGGCGTTCCAGCTTTTAGCGTATTCATTTCATTCTTTGTATTCCATTTGTACGCAGGCAATTTGTTCTCTCGTGATAGTTTTTCATGCGCATTTCATACAAATATCGCGTCATGTCAAATAAAAAAACATCCAATATACTGTGTGTCTGTTTATATATAGGGAAAACAATTCCAGACAAAACTTTAATGTACTGTTATATTCGTCATCGTCTCTTTTTACGTAAATTAAAAAATGGCGTTAAAAGTGTTTTCAGTTCTGAATTCTGATTATAAATGTTATTTTGCACTAAGAAATAAAACTGTGCTAATATATGTTTAAATAAAAAAAATGTACGCGAATTACATCATTGAAATCCAAGTGAATTTCGCGTCATAATAAAACATTAAATTCTGGTTCTATCAATATTCACGGTAAAGATTACCTGTGTCGCCTAAATATTTTTTTTCGCAGATCTGTACTGAATTTATTTTTTGCATGTTACGTGTTGTGCTGCATTACGTATAGTATTATGCTGCTATCTTTTTCGCTCTGATCCGAATGGTCTGCATTCAATTTTCACTGCTCCGAGTAGGTGTACAGTGTCGTCTGGAGAAACACTGCAGTCGGTCGCAAGCAGTTGATCACTGATTTTCATTTGGAATTTTTTTGTGACTGACTGACTGACTGACTGACTGACTGCTGACTGACTGACTGACTGACTGACTGACTGACTGACGACTGACTGACTGTGACTGACTGACTGACTGACTGACTGACTGTAATTTGAGATGAATTCAACAACTATGTATAAAGTGCATGCAATGCGCTTCAATGCGATTAATTAACAGTTTCGATATAACATGGAATTGACAGACATTTATGAAATATACCGATCGTTATAATTTCATAGATTTTTAAGCTAAGCGCTGTTCATGTACATTTGGTAGCGTTATCTGTATTGTGATAATTTCTTGAAAACTAATCTGCATAGCGGTGGTTTTCGGTTGTTTTTCTGCTTTTCGCAAGTTGTGGTGTTATTTAGTGTTTCCTAATTAACTCCCCTGCTGGTTTTATGTATTTATTCCCCTTTTAAATCACTGTTGGGTATATTTTTTGATTTTTTTCCCTACATTTTGTTTTGTACAACAGCTAGGTTTTTAAATAGTTATATTTAGCGACATTATTATCAATATTATAAGCATGTGCTAAGTAAAGGCCATTTTATCTTTTTATACAGGAAGCTGGTAGAAGATGCCAATATGAGAGTTGAAGGGAGGGCTTATTTTATTGGAGACATGCCTGTGATGACATCAACTTGAATGGCCTTTAATGACATTGTAGGACAGGTAATATAATAAACTATGTTTGACTAGAAAATAAGTCTAACCACTACTTCTGTTTCAGAAAGCATCATTTAATAAAAAAATCAAAAAAAAAATCAAAAAAAATTCATATATGGGCATAGGTGAACAATTAATAAATTAAGAAAAACTGCCTGAAAGACAAACATCACACTTTTTTTAGATTATATACATATCCAACACAAATCGTACAGAATTTAATAACACAATCTCTTAGAATACAAAAGTTACTGAATATTTTCTACTCTTGATACAGATTAAAATTCCTGATTTGTTCGCTCCATGAATATGGCACGAAGCAAACTGATGCATGTTGCATTTTGAGCCGTAAACTCATGTAATCTATGACAAAAGTATCTATAAATTATTTTGTTTGTTAGATAGTCATCTATAGTTGTTGCGGTTATGATTTTGAAGACATGCACACACATGAGCCCCCCTTGAAGGTCTCACTATACACTTAGCTCCCTTGCATGTGACTGTAGGATGATTCTTACACCATGGTCAAGGTCTCACAACACACTTCGATTTTACAGTGTTGGCCATAGACAGTAAAGTCCAATTTCCCATTCTGAATCAAGCATTTACAGTCTAAAAGTATTTTTTGGGGAAAATACAGTTACTGCTGCTCATAAAAATCCACAAAATCTGGTACATAGCCCACTTTTTTTTTTTAATGTGAGTCGTGGCAGTCAAGGTACTCTTTTCGACTTTCACTAAACAGTTTGCACTTACATTCATACGCATTTTGAGCAATGTGTCACATTTTGCTGTCAGTATCGCCTAATCGCTGTTCATCCAATCTCACACTATTGTTTTCTCACCTTCAACAAGAAAAGAAAATATCCATGGGCAATTATTAAAATATCTCAAACCGAAGAACTCACTACTACTTTTTTTCAGTAGTCCTGGATTAACTCGGGATGCATGTTTGAAAATAACAGGGATTAAAATTGATTTGAGGATTTCACAAGATAACCAGGCAGATGATATTGAAGCCTTTAATGACACCTTTCGGTATCTGGATAATATATTAAACAGTTTACAACCCTTTCATTTCTACTATGATTAATAATATATATCCTAAAGAACTTGAACTTAACAAAGCTAATATTTCTGATATTAACGCTTCTTTTCTCGATTTACATCTCTTTATTGAAAATGGTGAAATCATTAGCAAATTCTATTACAATAAAGATGATTTTAATTTTGATATGTTAATTATCCCCATTTAGATGGGGATGTTCCCCGAGCAATTTATTATGGGGTCTATGTGTCTCGAATTATTCGTTTTTCTAGAGCTTGTACTCGAGTTGAGGAGTTAAATATTCGTAATCTTTGTTGAACTAAAAAGCTACTCCATCAACTTCGTAAAATATTTGCAAAATGTTATTATCGTACTGATATTCTTTTCAAATATAAAATAATTTAAGAACTCTTCTTCTACAAGGACTATCACAACCTGACTTCTATGATGATGTGATTTACAAACTTCGTAACATACTTGGTCATGATCACTTTCATACTATCTTTGTTAAACTTGTTAAACGTTTTATCAAAAGAGGTTATGACCCTATCATTTTGCAACGGACCCATTTTCAGTTCGCCACTATGCTTTCCTCTTTAATTGTACGATGACGGGCTGTGGACCCTATGATGACGTCTACCTAAAACCCTAAAGGACGGTGGCGTTTGATGTTCGTCTGCGTTATTGTCTTGTCGTGCCCTCAATGGTTTATATTCTCGTTGCTCTGGTTTCTGCCAAGTCATCAAGTGCCTTCTTTGTGGCTTTCTAGGCTATTGTTGTTTTGTATGTATATATACACGAGCATATTTGTGTTTTACTTATATTGCATATTAATGCTACCTTGTTGGTTAGAGAATAGTTCATGGGGGATGCCTTTATTTAAACTGTCCCGTTTAACTGGCATGACAGTAGGGTAATTGTGAGGTTTGGTGCACCCTAGAACCTGGTTTGAACCCCCAGCGGCCTTTTTGCCACTGACCGTTCCAAGGCGGTAGCCGTACTGTCAATCCTTTTTGTGTTTGCTACGTCATATGCATTTATGATTACTATTGCCATTATTTTTGTCTTTTTGCGTGTTTTGATTAATTTGATCAATATTTGCTTGGGTTGAGAGGCGGTGTGAGTTACATTGTAAACAGATATTCAAAGGCTAACGATAAATATATGAAAAACTATGACAGTCAGAAAGAAAGTAAATATATAAAGTACCTTGATGCTAACAACTTGTATGGATGGACAATGTGTCAGTCATCACCTATTTGTAACTTTAAATGTGTTGATAAAATCGAAAACTGGAAATCCAATTACATTGTAGAGTGTGATCTAGAGTATTCCAACGAATAACATGACCTGCATAATGATTATACACTTGCTAAATAATGTTTAAATATAAAACACGAATGATGTCAGATTGTTGTAAAACTTTGAAAGAAACAAATAACTTAGGATCTAACAAAGTGAACAAACTTGTTACGACGTTAAAGGATCAAAACAAATACGTTACACATTATAAAAACTTAAAACTGTATGAAAAGTCGGGATTAAAGGTTATCAAAATACATAGGATACTACAGTTCGATGAATCGGCATTGCTTAAAGGATTCATAGACATCAACACTACCAAAAAGACAGCAGGGAAAAATGCTTTCGAGAAAGATTTGTTTAAGCTGATGAACAATTCTGTGTTTGGTAAAACAATCAATGGCAAACTTGAGAAAAATAGTTAATGGCAAGCTAACACATGATGAGGAAGTTCTTTTAAAATATGCTCTAAAACTATCATTTATTTCATGAAAATGTTTCATGAAAATTGATTTGCTATAAACGGAATGAAAGAAAGACTACTTTTAAATCGTACTTTTTATGTTGGATGTGTACTTTGGACTTGTCGAAATATTTATTCGTACGATTTTTACTACAATTACATTAAAAGATTATATTATAATAAAAAAGCTAAGTAATTGTTTACTGATACAGAGTCGTTGTATTATGAAATTAAAACAAACGATGCATATGCAGATTTTTACGAGAACAAGTTTTTTTTGATAATAGTGATTTTGATTCTAAAAACAAATTTCACTTTGATGAAAACAAGAAGGTTATTAATAAAATGAAAGATGATGCTTGTGGTATACCAATTGTTGAATTTATTGGATTACGCAGTAACTTGGTATGTTTTGGACAATGAAGTCAACACAAAGAAATGTAAAGGTATTAAACGATGTGTTGTTAACAAACAAATAGTGCACAGTGATTACAAAAACACATTTTGCTTTCGGCGACAGAGGCTCGTCATCAAATGAAAGTTATCGTATCTAAAAAACATAAGATAGGTTTTCAAAGTGATTAGCCATTGGGTATGGATGCCGCCCACGGACTTGGATTTGAAAATGATAAGTCATCGGGTCTGGATGCGTCCACGTACTTGTATTTGAAAGTGATTGAAATAAGATATCAACTTATTTTATAAGTAAAGAAACGGGCGGTATAGGCAAGTTTCCAGGAAGGGTGTTGTGAGACGAGTTTTAGATTTGCTTTTGAGGACTTGATAGAGCGTTATCAACTCAGTTTGAACTAAGTACATTTTGTCCTAGGTGTTCGACCTGTTTTATCCTTGGAGCATAATTGTCATCTCGTTGGGTGCGAAACCCTTTACTGGAAACTGTGCCTATACCGCCCGTTTCTATAGAACGCTCGCATTAAGTTTGACATAGTTGAACATGGTATGAAGTAAATCTCAGCTTATTGCTGCAATATCTAGATACCGTGAAGTAACTAGATGTGTCCTAACATGTTTCAAACGTTCACAGATACAAGAACAATGCATATGGAGAGAACTGTAACTAATTTTGTAATAACTTGCAGTTCAATCCATTTGCATATGTTTCTATGAATATTGTTATGTTGAATTGATGTATTGTGACATATCTGCAATACAATATTATTAAAATTAAACTAAAAATGCTTAGAAACGAAGGATGAAATATATCCGTTCTGCAGCTATAAAGCGCAAGGGCTCGGATAGGATTGATAACAATTCAAGTCTGAAGGTCTAGAGCGCAAGGTGTTAGAGATTATTGATGAAATATACATTTTCTGCAGATCTAATTTGTCAGCCTTGAAAGATGAAAAATACCCGTTATACCGATCTAAAGCGCAAGGCCTCAGTGATGAAGGATGTAATATATCCCTCGCTCTTAATCGCAATGCCTTAGTGATTACTAATATAAAGCACCGTTTTGCAGAGCTAAACCACCTGGCCTTAAATGAAGGATAACATTTACCAGTTCTGCAGCTTTAAAGCCCAATATCTTAGAAACAAATTATTGACATTTTATGCTGCAGCTCTAAAGTTCAAGTCCTTTTGAAAAATGAAGGATGGATATTCCTATTCTGCAGCTCTGAAGCGCAATGCCTTATTTATAACAGATGAAATATATTTATTTATTTCAGCAGCTCTAAAGCTCAATACCTTAGAGATAAGGATGAAAATCCTATTATGCAGCTCTAAAGCGCAATGCCTTAATGATGAAAAATAAAAGAAACCCGTTCTGCAGCTCTTACTTAACACCATAATTAATTGTCCATAGGGTCCCATTGTAATGTTTTTGTTCGTGTCATAGAGATAAACAAAAGTTAAAACATGTATTTATGCTCAAAATCTTCATTGATAAATAACTGCAATTTAAAATGCAATTTACAAATATTTACCAGGTTGAAATTGTTTAAGGTTTCACACCTATCAACAGTTGGCGTAATCATATGACAACAATATGATATGTAAAATGATGCAGAATTAGCTAGAAATCTTATATCAACATGATTTTTTCTGTGATCTCTTTGCTGATGCGGCAAAGAGATGATGATGATCATCATCATCATGATTAGGATGATATTGATTATAATGATGATAACGAGGATGAGGCCGACGACGATGATGGTGATGATGAAAATGATGATTGTGGTGATGATGATGATGATGATTATGACGACGCTGATGCTGATGATGATGTTGATGCTGATGCTGAAGATGGTGATGATGATTATGATGATGATGATGATGATGATGATGATGGTTATGGTGATGATGATGTGGATGTTGATGATTATGGCGATGATGATGTCCATGATGATGTTGATGCTGATGCTGATTATGGTGATGATGATTATGATGATGATGATTATGATGATGATGATGATGGTGATGGTGATGACGATGATGATGATGATATGGTGATTGTGATGGGGATGTTGATGAAGATGGCGATGTTGATGTCAATGATGATGATGATGATGATGATGATGATGAGGTGATGATGATGATGATGAAGATGATGATGATGATGATGATGATGATGATGATGATGATGATGTTGATTGGATGATGCTGTTGCTGCTGCTGCTGCTGCTGATGATGATGGTGATGATGACGATGATGATGATGATGAAAATTCATAATTGCTTATTGATGAAACTTTATTGAACATTTTATCAAGAACGTCTCCTGAATTTTTTATAGACCAAAATAAATTAATCCCAGAGTTTTCATAAGTTTTATCAAAATATAGTTTAACGTGATCTTTAACGGCAGTAAGACAAGAATATAAAAGTTTGGAGATGTTCGTTGTGGTGCAGGCACTAGAATTCGAAATAAAGCGAGCCTTGAACGGATTTTTATGTAATTTAGTTATCCAGTACATAGTAGGTAGTTTATTTTGCTTATCGGTTACACCAGCCTTGAAAGTAGTGCACCGAGTGATATGTGCGGAAACAACATCATCCTCAGTAGAATTAACTGGAGTATACGTATTGGTGCTGCCGAGTTCCAGAGATAAAACATTGACGTAATGTAGGCGTCAAACAATAATTACATTATTAGCTGCTTTATCTGCAGGAACTAAAACACATTTATTATGAAATTCCTGAATTCCCGATTTTAAATTACGAAAGGAAAACCTAGGTCCCGGAGGGAGTAAAGAGGGGTTAGCATTATGAAAGTTAATACGTGTATCCATAATATTAAGAATTGACTTTTTCCAAGTAGAAAGCGAGTTTGGGTCCGCATGTTCTCTACGACACCAATTTATACTAAATTCGTCAATGGAGTGGGCGATCTGGGCACGACAGGCATTAAAATCGATAGTTGAAGGTAATCTATATTTATATTACATGTTGTGTGTAGCTTTGAACTGTGGAAGCAGTGTTATACAAGGGATCTGTACGAATGAACATTTTGTCTGCTTCCTTGTCGATCAACTTTAGTGAAGAAATGGACAAAGAGGTAAGCCCTGAAAGCATAGAGTGCTTTCCAGACTGTTTAAAAATTGTATGTAAATCAGAGACAGAAATAATTACACGCGATTTACGTTTGATGATACCATTACGTCTAAGACCATGAGACCTAGATTTACGCTTTCGAATAGAAAATATAGAAAAAATGTCAATATTAGGATCTTTAGAAATATTTCGTTCCTGATAAATATTGTCATTAAGGCCGAGTGGATAAGGTGTCTGTAAGTTTTTCATCCACTTAAGTTCTGCAATATGTCTAGCTTTTATTTTAAAGCTTTTAGTAGCATCATTATCAAAAAATATATATTCAACCGGTTGAACAGTTACGTTATTAACAGTATGACCTTATATTTGTGTTCACGAAATCGAAGGATCGACCTGTTTGTCCAACATATTGTATACCGCAACGTGGTGCATTTCAAGTCAGAACATAAATGACGTGAGATGTACGTCAATCTACATTTGAAGCTAGACATACATTAAACAATCTACCATTAACAGCTGATTTAATGGTGGACTTGCAAAATAAATAATTGCAACAACAGCACCTCTTAGCAATGCACTTATTAATAGAGGGAAACACCCTGCGTCTTGAATGAACTAAATGATTTCTGAAAGGAGACTTTATATGGTATTTCCTCAAAACAGGTGATTCTAGAGGAGTTATGGGAACTTTTAGGCCAATATTAAAAATCCTAGTAATATTATTAGAAGGAACATGAAACGAGGTTGCCGAATGAAGATTTAAAGGTGTAAGTGTGAGGTTTCATGCACCCTAGAACCGGTTTAACCCCCAGTGGCCTACTTTGCCACTGACCGTTACAAGGCGGTAGCCCTATTGTCAAGCCTTTTGTGTTTGTGATGTCGTTTACTTTTATTATAACTTTTGCCTTCTTGTTTGTCTGTTTCCATGTTTGTTTCTGTGTTTTGTGGTTGACTGTCCTCCTTGAATGCTACTTTCCCTGTCCGATCTTTTTATATTTCTAGTTATAAATTATACTTTTATTAGTGCTTTTAATAACGTGCAAAAGTATAGACATTAACATGAAGTACATTGTTTCGTCCCTCACTACCAACATCAATATTAATGCGCATATTAAAAATAAGTTATAAATTATAAAATAAATATGTTTTATAATAAATATGTTTGATAAAAGTTTTATTTATTAATACGTTATTTGACAATAGCACATAGCTTTATATTTAACCATCGTCTGATTTATAATACTCCGTCGGGTACCCCAAATATATTTACAGATCGGGTCAAGGTCGAAGTGGGCATATGGTCAACTGTACAGAATTAAGCAGTAGTAGATTTTTATTTCCTCCAAGCTTAGGAGAGTATACATATATATTACAGTCAAAGAAGTCAAAATATATACAGATCAACATATAAATGGCAATCATACAATACATGTGACTTTAATAAATCCGTACTTTAACTATTCAAAATTCAGAATATTTACAAATCACATATGACACATACAACAAAGATGAATTTAAGTCATAAATTGCAGATGGAAAATAAAATAAAAATGATATTAATAATAATAGTACAAACACTATATGGTGGTGATTAAAGGTTGTAATTATCATAACGCCCTTGTCGAAACGAAAAACAAAAGATTACAAAATGTGTTATTAATTACGAACCTCTTTGTTTAAACGGTACTTTCGGCAAACCTATATTGTAATACTTCAACAAAGTGAATCGAATTTCAGTTAGGTAGAGATTTTGATGTTTTGCATGCGTATAATTAAGGCTGTTTACATCCAATTAATTAGCGGCAATTTAGAATTTAGAAATCTATCTCGTATGTTTTGAATATTCTACTTTATTACTTTCTTAATTGCATTATTTGCGAAATATAGGTATGGAAAATATTACACGAATATTATTTAAGTCGGGTAATTAGCGAACCAGTTGTATTTAAAGAAGAGATATGATGTTATAGAAGAAGAATATAGATATGAAAATCGAACCGGAAAAGCAGCATTCAATGACGACAGTCAACCACAATCACACACAGAAACAAAGAACAAATTTAAAGATGAATAAAAGGCCAAATAAGACATCACAAACATAAAAGGGTTGACAATAGGGCTACCGTCTTGGAACGGTCAGTGGCAAAAAAAGCCGGTGGGGGTTTGAACCAGGTCCAGAAATGTTATTGGCTTAAACTATTACATAGATTTTTCATCATATAAATACAAATTTACAAATACAATTTAAACACATTGACAAGATTAGTACAATTTCATCTATTTATAAAATATTGCGTGAAAAAATACAGAGAACACGAATGAAAACAATCACAACAACACAAAACAGAAACAAAAAGAAACAAAAACAAATATATATGGAGAAAATCGAATACAGTACAATAGAACGAATTTTATATCGTGAGGATGAACGAACTCATTTATCATGGTGCGTCTTAAAGAGAATGCTTCTGAAATGTATTTGCTAAAATTAATAACTTCGTTTTTGTTAGACGACTGAAGGAGAGCAATAAATGTAAACATGCTTGGCCTGTGTATATACTATCGTTTGATATATTTACTTCTGACTGTATTATAAGCAGGGCATATTAAGGTAAAATGAGACTCGTACTCAATATCGTTAGTGTTACATATTTGACAAATCCTTTCATTCCTTTCTAGTATTTCGCGAGAATACCTCCCTGTTTCGATCCTTAAACTATAAGCGGACAAACATAATCTAGTTAAAACACTGCGATCACGCCTTGTATGATATAAATCTAAGTAAGTATCCTATTCAAATCGATGCTTTACAGATTTGTAAAGCGTCAATACTCTATTAGTGTCCAGGTCGGATGACTTGTTTTGAATATAACTATCTAGGAATCGTTCCTTGAATAGCTTTATAAAGTGTACGGGATTTAATGGGGTGGGGTCAAGCCATGCGTACATAAAAGCGCTAGTATTCAGTAATGACTTGACTTTTGACTTGACTTTACAATTATTTAATCCCCGTTCACAATCGTTTTTTGCGCTTTCATATACAAACTTTATAATTACATTATCGGTTTTGACCGCTCTTATCCGGTATTTAATGATATTAACATGTCTATTTATAAATAACAGATAACGGCCTAATTCCCCTTACACACCCGCATTACTTGTCGATAATTTTACACCGAGTATTTGTTTACAATATTTGAATATATCCTTTCAATTTCCATGGATTTAGTAAAACCTCATACTTGACTGCCGTAATTAAGAATAGACCCTACAAAAGCATCAAACGACTGTAAAGCTGTTTTAGCTGATTATACAAATGATATCATAACTGTTCGTATTTTAAATGTCATGTTTGATGAAGTCTGGATTGAGTGTTCAGTTAGTACCTTTAAATGACAATGCCGGACCAGTGATCTTTACCCTATATATATCGGCTCTCAACCGAGTGGTGCAGAAATATCCAGCCGATCTCTATGGATACGCGGATGACCATAAGATTGCGTTCAGAATTCAAGCGGGTAATTCTCAAAATGAGACTACTGTTCTCCAACAACTTGACAGTTGCCTCAATGACATCATAAAATGGATGACAACCTTCAAACTGAAAATGAATCAGTCTAAAACTGAAATAATTATATATGGAACCAGACAACAGTTAGCGAAATTGAACATCACAAGAGTAAACGTTGGTGGGTGCGATGTAAAATGCGTCGATCATGTCAGAGACCTGGGTGTAATCATGACCAATACACTCAACTTTGACCATCACATCCAGAAAAAGTGTCAGATTGCTCATGTGCAGTTACGAAATCTTAGAGCTATACGTAAACATCTAACACAAAAGTCAACTGAATCAATAGTGCATGGATTGGTTCATTCCCACATTGACTTCTGCAACGGTCTATTTACTGAAATTCCAGCCTACCAAATCAACAAACTACAGCGAGTCCAAAATCATGCCGCTAGAGTAGTTATGAATGCTTCCTATGAACAACCAAGCGCTGAACTTCTGAAACAATTACACTGGCTTCAAGTTGAAGCTAGAGTCATGTTCAAAGTCCTAGTTATAGTCTTCCGTGTCATCAATGGTACAGCTCCAGTATATCTGAGGGAAATGTTTGTACCTACTCGAGGACGGTACAGACTGCGATCACAAAGTGGCACTAACTTCAACATCCCTAGGCGGCGAACAAAACTAGCAGACAGATCTCTGGCCGTCGTTGGTCCCAAATGGTGGAACGATCTACCTAGTTATCTGAAAGCCATTCAGTCTGAAGCCAGCTTTAGATCAAAACTGAAAACACATTTGTATAGTCAGTTTCATGAACAATGACTGTGCTCTTGTTAAATACAAAATATCTGCAATGATATAAAACAGCATTGATATATATATATATAGGTCTAAATCTTAAGTTCTAGAATCCTGTTTATATTTTGAATGTATATGTTTTATGTGTGTATATAATTATGTAGTATCATATACATGTACATGTGTAAAATGTTTATTCTTTTTAACTAAATGTGTGTTATGTAATTGTGAAGCGCAATAGAATATTTTATAATTTTTGCGCTATATAAATGCCATGTATTTGTATTTGTATATTCAATGGCAGGTTTACTTTGAAACAGCATGTACATATTTAAAGGTCATGTAAATAATAAAATGAAACTTATATTTAATGTGTGTATGTTACCGACGATGATGTTTACATTTTATTTGAAGCTTTTGTCTCAAATATTAGAACTATTCAGGCATAGCTTTATTTGAAATTTTATTAAAAGTATTGAACATTATGACAAATATATAACTTAGATAAACTAAACCCTGTCGTAAGGTTGTGTTTGGTTTTAGATTTAAGCTTGACATGTGTCCCTTGAAATTGTAACTTATCAATGACATGTGCATTATTTTCAATACTGGCGAAACAGTTTTCTCTACTTACATAATGTCAAACCAGTATTAATAATTATTTGAAAAGTTCAAAACCAATTGCAATTGTCTCCGAATATTACTAATTGTTGATTATATTACACCACTTACTACCATAAGTAAGCATGTGATAGAAAAGCTGAACACACTAACCTTTATAACGTTGCCTTTAAACGTATACAAGCAGATGTAAAGTCACAATGACACTGAATTAATAACGTGAGGTGTTAATTTAATGTGTAACAGTTTATATGTTTTATTCAAAATTCCAATAGGCCTTAAGGCCTGTGAAGATACAAATAGTTAACACAATGCAATGACAGGTAATAAGAAATGAAACAACATAAACAAATGTACATATGGAGAAGATGGTATAAATATTTTCATATCATTAAATCTTCTATTTTATACACACAGACTTTCACTATGTAATACAAAACATGAGTAAGCCAACGTGGGATTAAAATTCACATTCCATGGACATTGCATCTTTGTAAATATTTGTGTTTTATTTTATTTTACATTTCTATTTTACGTATTATGAATATTGTTTTATATATTGTTCATATACATGACTATAAACATATAAAGACATGTATTTAAATGCGATATGTAACTATCATGTTTTCAGTTGATATATATATATATATATATATATATATATATATCATCTGATAAAGATTTCAAGCACTAAACAAACAAATAATACATAAAGCATCATGACGATTACAACAAAATACATGTGGCGTTGCACAATATATCGTCTAGGATATTAATTTAAGTGAATCTATATATCATAGCACAATCAATCATAACCAAACGTTTTTGCATATACAGTGCAACTGAGTATATATTGCGTATTGTTTATTATGAAATACAAAGCAAAAACCAAACTTTAAGACAATGCATAGATAATGCAGATGTGTATATACAATAATTGCATAATTATATTCTATGTCAAAAAACAAAACAATAAAAAAAACAAAAAGAGCACGTTACAACATGATATTTCCCTTTACTTACACACAATTTAAACTTTTGTAATGATTACTTATTGGAAAATAATATCCTTTCGGATTTCAAATGCTTTGTATACAAATACACTAAGTTTTTTTCAATTTGATAATCGTCTTCTATCTTGTTACAAACTCTACAATTTCTTTCATCTAATGGTATACTTAATGGTCTATGCCATCTACCTGCCTCAATTTCTAAATTATGGGAGGAAAGTCTCAATCTGGATAACGCTTGTCTAAATTTTGGTATATTTATACAGGTTAAATAATGCTTAAGACTAAAAGTATCACATGCGTTTCTTTAAAATATAGCTCTGCCTGACTGTTCTAAACGTGAATGCCAATTCTGTACAAAATTGTCATGTGCTCTTTGTTTTACCAGGCTTAACAAATATATCGCTATTTCCAACTCCCTGATATAGCCATGCGTCAAACAATCCAAGATTTCCCAATAATGTCTTTAGCAATGTAACCTAATTCGTTTTATTTGGCATTACCTCGGCATCAGTTCTAAGCATGCTGTATATATTTAATAAATTTTCATTCGAATAAATGATTTTTACATTATTAATACATATAAATGTGTAATCAATGTTGTTCTCCCTAACTCCCCGTAGATAAAATCATTTTGAGCAGATCGCTTTGCATGCAAAATGCTTTGGCAATATTGCGTATGTACTCTTTCAACACAAAGTCCTGTAGAAAAACCCCACAGTTGCGCGCCGTAATTTCGAAATAGGTTTTATAAGTTTATCAAATAAATCTAATTTATGTTTTATTGATATGACAGTAAATTTATAAAGGTATATGTTTAACATAAACACTGCTTTCAGCGCTTGACCCGCCAACATGTTCTGTGTTTCATTAAACGAACCACCTTGAGTGAACACAATGCCAAGATACCTATATCTATATTCATATCATTATAAATAAATGTCATATTTATTGGCAATAAACCTGCTTTTCTGGAAACCATAACTTTAATTTTGGCCGTATTAACGATCAACTTTCATCTGGAGCAATAATTTGATAAAATAGCAAAGCCTTTTTGTAGACCTTCGGCACTTTCCGAATATATTACAATATCATCAGCATATAACAGAATAAACAATTTAATCATATCGACCTCAATGCCTTCATACCCGTTTAGTAAAACTCATCTTCAATGTCATTCAAAAACATTGAAAACAAAAAAGGAGATAAACATTCTCCTTGTCTCACACCCAGTAAACATGTAAACTCATTGCTCAATTGGTTTAAATATTTAACCCTTGATTAAATAGAGTTGTACATAGATTGAATAATGTTTAAAATCTTCCCTCTAATGCCAAGTTTAATAAGTTTCATCCACAAATTATTCCTCACAACATAATCAAAGGCTTTTGTAAAATCAACAAACGCACAATATAGTTTTTTGCCTGTATTTATCAGATGACTAATAAGACCATGCAAAACGAAAATATTATCTACTGTGCACATCTTTCTCCTAAACCCTGCTTGGGCTTCAATAAACACATAATAACGCTCTGCCCAATCATTTAATCTATTATTCAGGACACGTGTAAACAATTTACTTAATGTTCTGAGTAAAGTAATTCCTCTAAAATTAGAAACATCATTTAGACTACCCTTTTTATGTAATGGTATTATGTAACCATCGGACCATGACTCTGGAAAGAATCCACTTTCAAAGACTTTGTTAAATAGTGGAAGCAATAAAGGTACCAATATATATTTACCATGTACATAAAATTCATTTATAAGCATATCAGGACCGCTACTACGACCATTTTTGATCTGAGAAATAGCATTTAATAACTCAGTTTGACTTATCTCAACATTGAGTTCACTAAACATAATTCCGAATTCATTGCTAACATATCGTTCATTAAAGTAAATGACATCTTCATCTGCGCTAAAGAACGGATCGTTTGGATTGTTAATACATTTAAAATAATTTTCAGATAGACCTGATTTTGACGTTTTAATGCCAGATAATTCTTTTAACATATTCCAGTACTTTTTGGCATCCGCGTACCGATTTGTTTCTAGTTCCACTGTTTTTCCTTTATCATATGCATACCTAGATTTTCTTAAAATATATGTGTAATCTGATCTAGCTTGTACCAAGTATTTTCTATTACGTTCATCTTTACAACCTCTAAACCTATTTAAGTAAAACATGAAACGTGATATTTTTTCTTCACAATCAACATTAAACCAAGGATTTTCTTTGTCATTATTAAATGCTTGAGCATTATCAACATGTGGTATATGTCTTTTAAACAATGGATCAGCAACTTTAGTAATAATATCAACAAAAGCGTTTAGTGTTGTCGATACATCATCTTCACTAACTGCATTATTTATTGATATCTTTAAGTTATCTATTATATATTATGTCTCATCACAGTACACTATTATTTACAGTGTAACAATTTATAAAAATAAAACAAATGTGCCATCCTTTTTACTATAGAAATATACATATTATGCCTGTTTACAATGTCGAACTATTATACAATTAAACCTGAACCTATTGCTACATTCGTTTTATCTGACTCACAAATAGCCACAGCAGTAATTAATACAGGTATATCACAGTAATATCAAATGTTTTAAATTATCATATTATTTTTTCAAAATGTTATTATCAAACACATGTATACACAGTAATAATTGTGCGACCGTGCTAATCTTTACATGTTGTTTAAAAAGTACTTAAAGAGACACATGGCAATCTTGAGTTTTATTCAAACATTAAAATTTGCTCCTCAATTTAGTTATCCTGCGTCATTTTGACTTTAAAACGATATATGATTAAATAAAAAAATGAGATTTCAATTTCTTTACTATTTCACCAAATTTTTAAACATATTATTGATGCAGTATTATAAAAAGTTAATAATATGTAAAAATAATTTGCTTTGAACTATTCTAACAATTACTATTAATGATTGAACAAATGCAAGTGAAGAGAAAAAACTAACGGGACGCCGTGAGTTTTTAAAAAATCAAGATTGCCGTGTGTCCCTTTAAAATAGAAATATTAATATTGATATTAATATCAATAGGATATACCTACTTCGAGAGTGCCGTGTTTCTCTTTAAATTAGTGTGTGTTTAATCCTGGTGTGCCTATTGTTCAAATGCTGGTGTAACTTTACAATACAACACATTGGACATGGGATGTTGTTGTTCACACATGCGTAAATTAAGATGTTTCCTTACAATTTGTAATTCACAGGTTTTGTACTAAACTCAATTTCTATTTCATGATTCGTTGAACATGTAGTTGTAAAATTTAAGAAAAAACTAAAATCTTCGCGAAGATGTATTTATTTTACAAGACAATATTTGATCATATTTGTGAGTGCCTTAGTTTAAGGAAGATCCTTAAGATTGATTACAAGTATTTAATATTTGTTTTCGATATAATCATGTTTTTTAGAATGCATTCTGACTGTCATTGACTGTCTTATATTGAAATTACCATGCTGTAATAGATGAGCAGTTAATTTTTAATTAAACAAAATGATTCTCGTCATCATACATAATTAAAATCATCTTCATCATAAATAATAATCGTCATTTTCTTTGTCGTCGTCTTCTTCATCATCTTTATCACCACGGTCATCATAATTGATCTAAATTGGCGCCATCATAACTAATCATGTCATCGTCTTTGTCGTCCGTCTTCATCGTATTTACCATCATCATCATCATCATCATCATCATCATCATCATCATCATCATCATCATCATCATCATCATCATCATCATCATCATCATCATTATCATCGTCGTCATTGTCATCATCGTCAACATCATCATCATTATCTTCATAATCATCATCATCATCGCCATCGTCATCATCATCATCATCATCATCATCATCATCATCATCATCATCATCATCATCATCATCATCATCATCATCATCATCATCATCATCATCATCATCGACAACAACACCGTAATCATCATCATCGTCATCATAAATAATCAAAATCATCGTCATCATAATTAATGATCGTCATCGTCTCTGTCATCATCGCCATCATCATCATCATTAGCATCATCATCACCATCATCATGGTCATAATAACCATCATCATCATGATCATCATCATCGTCATCATGAAGAATCAAAATCATTGTCATCATAATTAATCATCGTCATCCTCTGTGTAGTCGTGGTCTTCATCATCATCGTCACCATCGTCATCATCATCGTCATCATCATCATCATCGCCATCATCATCATCAACAACAACATCATAATCAATATGATCGTCTTCATTAATATCATCATCATCATCATCTTGAGCATTGTCATCATCGTCAGCATCATCACCATCACCATCATCATCATTATTGACAACAACATCATCGTCATCGTCATCGTCATCACCATAAGCGGCATCATATATAATCAAAATTATCGTCATCATAATTAATCATCGTCATCGTATTTGTCGTCGTCAACTTCATCATCTTTATCATCATAGCTATCATCTTCATCATCACCATCATCGTCATCATCATAATAATCATCATCATCATTATCACTATCATTATCGTTTTCTGCATCGGTATCATCATCATCACCATCTTATTCGTCGTCGCCGTCTTCATCACTATCATCATCGTCATCATCATCAGCAGCATCATCGTCTTCATCATCGACAACATCATCATCACCGACACCATCATCATCACCGACAACAACACCATCATCATCATCATAGTCATCATAAATAATCAAATCATCGTCATCATAATTAATCATCGTCTTAGTCGTCGTCATCTTCATCCTCTTTATCATCATCTTCATCACCATCATCATCATAACCATCACTATCGTTATCTGCATCGGAATCATCATCATCGCCATCTTATTCGTCGTCGTTTATCACTATCATCATCATCATTGTCATCATCATCATCATCATCATCATCATCGTCGTCATCGTCATCATCAATAATCAAAATCATCGTGATTATAATGAATCATCGTCAAACACTTTGTCGTCGTCGTCTTGATCATAATCGTCATCATCATCATCATCATCACCTTCGTCATCATCATCAACATCATCAATCATCATAACCATTTGTATCCTTATATGCATCGGCATCATCATCACCATCATATTCTTAGTCGTTGTCTTCATCCCTATCGTCATCGTCATCATCATCATCATCATCACCTTCATCACCGTCATAATCATCATCATCATCATCATCATCATTATTGTTATCATAAACAGCACTATCCTTATCGGCATTGGCATCACAACCACCATCGTATATCGTCGTCTTCATCCCTATCATCATCGTCATCATCATCACCAACAACCACATCATCAGTTTCATCAGCACCATATATATACTTTCCTTAACCTTGTCCATTTCCACGGGACGCAAAGTGACCCACTGGGCACGATACTATCAATAGGAATCTATTCCATACTAAAAATAGGGAGCAGTTACCGAATTTTGATGCACTTGCAATATTCCTCTCTCAATGGGGCTGCTAGAAATAGCATAAAATGCCAGTAAAAATCAATTTATTTTATAAGACATATTCGTTACAATTACAACAGCTGACAAAAAGATGTAAATACTAAAATACTCGCTTGAAGGTATGTTTGATTGCATTTACCGTAGGTAATCAATGCATGTAGCTATGTACATACAACATACAAAGCATACATCTCATATATACTCCGCTTAAAAAAGTAATGCTAAAGTACAAATAACAATAATTAAAATAAGGCCGATAGTTGCGCTGTGTGAATCAGACACAATGCCATTAACCAATACGTCCCAGATGACTTAAAGTCATGCAGGCTCGTTTTGTTTAGGAATTAATTTCAGAAACACGTGTTAATAACCTAGTAAATTATTTACATGACGTCAGCTGTGTTTATGTTACGGCGGCTGTAACATGTTCGGGCTACAAATAATGCGACGATTTTTATCAAATTTAATGTGATTTATATGTATTTTATAAAGTCATATTTCAAATATGATATATATTAAGATCTGTCTGATCTTATTGCATGATATGCTATGAACTAATTGGGCTGAAATGTTTAAATGTGTACTCACGCACAGTGTTCCGGTCCTCATTTATTTATTTATACATTATAAACAGTGTAGTATGATATGTAAGCCATTGCTTTATTATACTCCTAAAAGCCATAAATGCACTTATAATGACTAATCCTAGGCGCATATTATATTAAACATATTTAAGTTGATTGCTTATGTAAATACATTATACTATGAGTCGCAATTTAAACTATTACATAGTTTTTCATCATATAAACATACATTTTACAAATATAATTTGACCACAATAACAAGATTAGTACAGGTTCATTAATTTATGCATTAATATGGAAAAAAAAGGGAAATATATCATGGAGAAAAAAAAAATATATATATATATATAGGAATCAAAATCTAATATCTAAATCGGTACAATAGAACAATTGTATTATAGCGAGGATGAACGAGATTATAAGTTATTTATCATGATGGTACGTCTTAAAGAGAAAGCTTCTGAGATGTATTTGCTAAAATTGATAACACCTTTTTTTTTGTTGACTGAAGGAGAGCAATGACATTTTATTGATTTAAACTATTACATAGTTTTTCATCATATAAACATACATTTTACAAATATAATTTGACCACAATAACAAGATTAGTACAGGTTCATTAATTTATGCATTACTATGGAAAAAAAAGAAGAAAAAAAGAAGGGAAATATATCATGGAGAAAAAAAATAATATATATATATATATAGGAATCAAAATCTAATATCTAAATCGGTACAATAGAACAATTGTATTATAGTGATGATGAACGAGATTATAAGTTATTTATCATGGTACGTCTTAAAGAGAAAGCTTCTGAGATGTATTTGCTAAAATTGATATCACCTTTTTTTTTGTTGACTGAAGGAGAGCAATGAATTTAAACATACTAGGCCTATGGCTATAATATCGTTTTATATATTTACTTCTGATTGTATTATAAACAGGACATATTAACGCAAAATGGTACTCGTCCTCTATTTCATTAGTGTTACATATTTGACATATCCGTTCATGTCTTTCTAACCTTTCAGGAGAATACCTCCCTGTCTCGATCCTTAAACTATGTGAGGACAAGCGTAATCTGGTTACCACACTGCGATCGCGCCTGGTATGCAATACATCTAGATAATTGTCATATTCAAAATGATGTTTAACAGATTTGTATAGAGTTAGCACTCTATATGCTGAACACAAAAAGAAACTTCCGCACTTTAAGCTGTGATTTGCATAGGGTTGACGTTGATACACTTTGTACAACAATCTAGATACAATTTCATCATTTTATACTTATCACTCAATCATCTGATCAATATTAATAATCGTCAACAATCAGAGTTAGCAGTGTGTTCTGCTAAATCATGTTTTATCCAAATTGTGAAATCGCTATAGTTGTATTATAAAGGGAGGTAATCTGAAAATATTCATTCTTGAAAGCTGTATGGCCCAAAAGTGAGTGAACAGGTCAGCTTACTTTCTCTGTTTTTTTGGTGCTGAGGTTGTCTTCTGTTTATTTCAATAGAACAAAACTGTGTTAAGTAAAAGTTTAAACCACAAGACCCGGAAATGCTGTTTAAACCAAAACAAGGGGAATAACTTTGCGCACAAGTTTTATTCAAGGAAAATTGTTTTCATGACAGTGCTGGCCTTTTAACAAAGGAATTAACATATAAGACCAAACAAAATATATTTTCATTGTGTCTATATATACATGTATGGGTAAAGTTGCGGAAGTTTCTCTCTTTTTGAGTATATAACCACGTATGATTTATTTTGTGCTAAGTGAACCGTCAACTAGTTTAACAGATTTTAATGTTTGTATACGTATATTATGTATACACATTTTTTCTATGTAACACGTATGTTATAGAAACACTATATTTGTGTCACGTGTGTTACTAGCCCAAGCACAGAAATCGTCTCTGATTTCACTCGGATAGACAATAATCCGAACTGCAATTGTTTTCCAATTAAAAGATGATTTTCCATTTGGAAATTTTCCAGTTGCAATTCTAATTGGAAAGGTGTTTTTTTAGACACGTTCAACTCTTTTATTTCCAGTTTTTATAAACATTTTAAGCTGAAATTGTAAATTTGTGATGGTAAGACTATTATCTTTTCAAATATATCACACGCACATTTCAAAAACCAATGATGAAAAAAAAAAATCTTATTCTACACAATATTAAGTATGTTGACATATTGTATATTAAGTAACTTGTTTATATCTTAGGTAATGTACATATGATTAGTGATTATGAAAAATTCTCGCAAATGCAAACTTTTATGTAGATCTCTAGATATTACTCTCCTTCGAGAATACGTTTATAATAGAGTCCACAGGAGCGTGCTATGGACATTTTCCGTCCCGTTAGTCTCATCACTTTAATATGACAGTATAAAGAGATAATCAATTGGTAGGTCTTCTCAAGAAATCTAATAATGTTTTCCGGTCGCAATCATCAGGCAATTCACACAGCGAATCGATAGACACAGCAGAAAGGATTGTATTCATACTGCAATACCAGTAACAAACAGCAATGGGCATAAACCTGTACAATATACTTTTGCCAATAATTTACCGCCATCCATTCTTATCTCAGTTACAGGGAAGATACACCCACATCAATCAACACATTACTATACGGCATTGTACGGAGATGCTTACAACCAGCGTCACAACCAGAGTCACAGCCAAAGACGAGATCGCGCACCTGCCTTAGTTCAAAAACTTCATAAAGTGAGAACGGTCAGAATAAGTATTACATGTATGCAGTTAAATAAATATAATAATTGATGGAAAATAATTTTAGTGGAATGTAATAGTACTTCTAATTGTTCCCTTTCCTGGTGACACACATGAAAAATTGGCATTATTTCTTTGATTCGGAGAAAAACAAATTATGTCAAATTTTACCTTTGAAATTAATATACGTTGAAAATTTAATTATTTAAATAATGCTGTTAATAATAAACATAACACACATCATAAAATGCATGTTTATTTTTTTGGGTACTTCAAAGCAAAACAGCTAAACTGAGTTCTAAATGTTATTGAATCAGTTCCAGTGATTATGTTTTACTATAGTCATCACGTTTCTGCTACACATTCTTTCTCCGTTTCAATTTCTAGAAGAGGAAGTATATCACATTCGTCAAGCTTGACATCTTACACAGTATATAGATTACCACCATGCATCATTCAAATAATGAAATTATCAATAACAACAACAGAACGATGAACGGCGGTATTTATTTGATTAACGATAGTCGGAACGCTATGTCGATATTCTGCGTTGTCTTATACGCTCCGTAAAACTAAAACCAAGTTATACACTTGGTATGCTTTCTTCGCTCGTTAAAATTTGTATTATAATTTAAAAAAAAAAAAATGCTAATAGGTATATGCCAAGTCATATCTTCCAAAGAGTTTGAAAATATTCAATAAATCTTCGCATAATAGTATAATTAACAAGTATAAGGCAAATTTCACGGACTTATGCTTGATCTTTGAAACAATATAGTGTAAATTGTAGTCAATAAGTGAACCTGGGAGCTTAACATTATGCATTCATACATGTTTTATAGTTTATTAAAGTCTCGTCATAGTACAGTATTATATACAATTAAACATTACATATGATTTTGACTATCCATTTTAAAAGAATTATAAGAGACTATATGAAAATATACATTTCATTTACAACAAAAACATAATATGCACTTAAGTGATTGGTTCTGGACTATTGCACCAGCCGTGTCATGAGACTCACAAATAGCTGAAGCAATAACCAAAAAGAACCGATCACGAAGGTTTTATTACTTTCACAACATATATATATCATAGAATAAAATGTGTACATGTATGAACACCAAACAGTGTCGGTATCGGTGGGGACTGATTCATTATAAATTATCATCACATAGAAAGTATAGTTATTACAGTATATGTTGCATTATTATCAAAGACGGTTGTCAATGCATGTGTTCGTTCTCGAGTGTGTTTGTTCCCCTCTAGAGAGTATATATAAATAGAAAGTATCAAAATATTTCAATGCTTGGAAGAATTATCAATATGTCTGAGTACTGAATGTTTCCTTGATGATTATCAAACGAAATTGCCTTGACGCTTGGTAATAAAGAATAAGTCAGTTTTATTTTTCACGTCATTTATTTAGCATACTCTGCATTTGTAACGCTCTAAATAGCGATGTGTATGGCAGAAGAAAAACACACTCATCAACTTCAGCAATGCAAACCATTGACTTGTTTCGCTTGTTTGTGATACTCAATAATTTAGTTTGTTTATAAACATAAATACATATTGAAATGACACTCTAAGAAACCTGTGTTCATGTTTATTTTTGTAAAAGGAACATTTTGATAAGACATTGAATTATTCAAAAATCTAAAGGAAAATCAGCATTAAAGGACGACAGTCAACCACAAACACACACAGAAACAAAGAAAACATAAAAACAATAATAAAAGGCCAAATAAGACATCACAAACACAAAAGGGTTGACAATAGGGCTATCGCATTGGAACGGTCAGTGGCAAAAAAGGCCGATGGGGGATTAAACCAGGTTCCAGGGTGAACCAAACCTCACACTTGCCCTTCTTCAACCCAGTGAAACAGGACAGTGTAAATAAATAAATCACCGCCATGAACTATTCTCTAACCAACAAGGCAGCATTAATAGGCAATATAAATAAAACATTGTATGTTATTTAGAGCCTCTCCAGAAAGAGAAAAAAGGATACATCGGAATTCTGGATCCTGCCCTACTCCTACTAAAGAATGGATTCATATTGTTATTTGACGTGCACGGAGGATCCGACGGACGAGACAACGATAACTATAGGACATTGATTTTTATTTGATAATGTCTAGTTCCAATTCGTCGATACAACTGTATTTGTTTTTCAGTCTGATAATTCTGCTATTCAGCTGTCGATAACAACATCTGCTCCAAGCTAAAATCCATTTTGTTTATTTCGCCCATTGTTTTCTCGTTTAGCAAAAAGCCTTTTTGTTTAGAAACTGGGGATCATACGCCACTGGCCATGGAATGGTGTGCAAATAACTCATTGAAGGTTCCATGTTCACCGTGATTTGCATACCATCTTTGGAATGGTTCAAATGCCTGTACAATTGGCATTTTTAATATTGAGTTCTGCCCAACACGGGACTAGAGGGTGTGAACGGTAGCAAGCAAGTTTCACTACCGTTCATGAACAGTCTCAATAAAACTGAGACTGCAATATGTTTTTGTATTTATCGTGTTAGACGATTTCCAGATTTCTCCTTTCATACATGTTTTTATTGTGTACACGGTTTTAACTGTTTTTCCTATATCCCTCGAGGAAATAGCAATACTTGTTATCAATTTTAAATCACGCAAACTCTCACTCGCATGATAAATACCATTTTATCAGGCAACAACTGTAATGTAAAACACATTGGAAATGCATTTGCCACGTTGACAATTTTCTTTCGTTTTAAATAAGAGCAAATAACACATTTCTGCTTTAGTAAAAGTAACCGATTAAACGGTTGCATCGTGTTTAAGATAAACTATTCTAATTCTGAAATCTCTAAACACATATCTGGTGTATATTCGCATTTAAAAAATGGAAATATGATCAACTGAAACATAACAAGAACATATATAACGTAAACGTTATGTATATGGACAGTTTTATGCGAGTTTTTTGTTTTGAAGAGGGTAGTTTTGCATATGCAATCCAAAGCTTCCATTCCATATAAGATACCTACCGATAAGGATTCATTCCAATATCTCATTCCTAACTAAAGATATTCAGCGGAAACCATTTTCCATTTTTGCGGCATGGAGCAAACTCCCCGCTTCAATCTTAACATAATGGTATACCAACAATTGAAGGCTGGCCTGATTTCTGAGCTAAAAATAGCTCTGAGAGCTAAAAATAGCACATAAGTGGCAGCCGAACAGCATTCAAATTAGATGCCTCCGTGTAGATAATGCCTCCAGGTTTGCATGAACTGAGTGTAATAAGAACTGACTGAAACTAAGTCGAGCTATGTATGTAATAGGAAAACAATAGTATTTCAAATGACAATATGTCAAACTTCTTTGATAAAACAAATAGCTAAATATAGCATGTTTAAGTGGAGCGTTGTGGTCTAGTGGTAGAGCATTGAACCCATGATCGAAAAGTCATGGGTTCGATCCCCGCCATTGCCATATGCGTTGTGTCCCTGAGCAAGAGACTTTATCTGCATTTACTTAGTACTTGTTCTACCCAGGAAGACATCAAGAGTGATTCAAATAAGTTCATAGAGCTTTTGTTGCAATCGATGTAAAATAAATAAGTTTAAACTAAAATATAGCAAATTATATTTATTCGCATTTTAGAGAACTATTTTTATGGCGAATTACTGATAGAACTTGAAAACAATCTGATTATTGCTGTATTATATATAATTGTATATAGCAACAACTATTTTGAAAGTTTTTTAGTGATTCACGATGTCAATGACTTATTATTAATGATAAGAAGAAATGAAGAAACATGTTTAGACACCACTGGATTGTTATTGTGTTGGAATATAGCATATCTAGAAATCTTGTTATCATTATATAACCTGTATTTAAAATCGGATTCGATCAAAAATTTCATAGATTATATAGTTCAGTGTATAGTTGTGCAAGAAAAGAAAGGTAGAGGGGCATTCCGGATTCTGGACGCTATACCAATTGACAAGATGCAAACATGGCAAAACAACTCGCGGCCGGGCGACATTTTTCCACATTTCTATTCATTTTCCCTGCACTTTGTTATTTATGGCATTTTCATCTTATTCAGATTTTGTCCGTTGCACAAACCCCGCCGCATTAATCACTTTCAGCACTTTTATCAATAACAGTGACCTTGACCTTGACCCCAAATGCAACCCCAAACTTGTTTTTTTTATATAAGCTACGTACACATCAAGTTTCAGGCCAAAATATCATTACTAACTAAAGTTATTGAGCGGAAACCATTTTTCTGTGTTTAGTAATTAATACCTGAATGTATCCAAACTTTTACAAATGTATCCAAACTTCGACACACCAAAATGGCGGACAATTTCTTCTTTTCAAGAAACCCGTAAACGTTCGGAAAACCTCGTCTATTTCCGTAAACTATTTCAGGACCAGTAAGATAAATTACTTTAAACCTCGTAAAAAATGCGAGACTTGTTCGGTTATTTCCGTAAATCACTTTTCTACATACTACTAAATGACGATTATAACCTCGTATATTTCCGTAAAAAAATGCCAGACTGGTTCGCTAATTTCCGTAAAATAATCAAAACAATTGTAGACTAATGAATATACCAACGACTACGTATCTGTCCAAAAAATGAGTTAAAATAACTTTGTACTTTAGAAAAAGAACACAGTTTACAATGAAGTATAGCGACTAAGAAAAGAGAATAAATTATAGTTGACAATTAAAAGATAACGTATTATATGAAGTAAACGGTGTTTCAGCGAAACAGACTTAACTAAATAAAGACGTTTAAGAGATGAGTGGGTATCATTCAAACATCGGTATGCAGTTTAATAAGTAACAAAGACTTTTGAATGATATAATCAAATAATATAATTATAGAATTTTACCTCAAAACATTTATTTTTAGGACGATTTACCGTGATATATACTACTGAATGGGATATACTCTTAATTCATTTACATTTTCCATGCATATTTCTTGAAGGTTATATGTTCACCATAATATGATACCATTCCGGGTTGGGTCAGCTTTTTGCACTGTTTACATTTTAAATAATGAGCTCTGCTCAATCCGGAGCTAGATGGCGAGAACGGTCGCGTTCATGAACAGTCTCAATTAAACCGAGACTGCAATATTTTTTATATGTATCGTGTTCGGCGATGACCAACTGTCTCATGTCATAATCCCTTTAAGCACACTTACTCTTCATGCGCCATTATTTTTCATGGATCTTAAAATGACTAGGTATACATTAAACTACAAATAACACCATTAACATGTTGTTCAGTTTCATATCTAAGTGCATTTTGCAATAAATTAGACCTCATGATCCGTTAGATCCGTCAGATTTAATTAGTGTTAATTGATAGTATGATATGTAAACAAAATAAACCAATCGGTCTTAAGTTTGTTGTATAAATGTTTAATATTAATTTATATGATACTTTCAGTTTCCGAAACTGCCTTAACAAACAATCGAGAGTATATACACTTTTGAATTACAAGAGCAGATACACGACACACGATTAATTTGATATATTTTACAGTGATAATTTGACAATACATTGGACTTAGATGGGGATGTTCGGTCCGCAATCAACGTATTATGTGGTCTGTGCTTCTCAACTTATTCGTTTTCTAGAGCTTGTAGTCGAGCTGAGTACTTTATTATTCCTTATCTGGGTATAACTAAAATACTACTACATCATAGCCATTACCAAGAACTTCGAACAACTTTGAAACATATTATTATCGTAACCCTGATCTCCTTTCAAAACATAAAAACAATGTAAAAACTCATCTGACTCAAAGACAATACCACAACTTGACTTCTGTTGTGAAGTAAATTACAAACTTTGAAATCATCTTGCTCTTTATCAGATTCAAACAACCTTGAGTAAAAATGTTAACAAGTTACCTTTTTGATTGTGTGAAGAACGGGCAGATTGTGGACCCTATGATGCTGTCTACTTAAATCCTCAACAGTAACTGTTTTCCTTAAATCTTGTCTGGTCTTGTCTTACCGTTAATGGTTTGATCTCTTGTTTTCTTAGGCTTCTATCAAGTCATTGAATACTTGCTTTGCGTATTGGCGGGGATTTCTTTATTTACACTTGTCCTTTTTAATTGTATTACAATAGGGTAAGAGCGAGGTTTGTGCATTCTAAAACCTGGTTTAAACCCCCAGCGGTGATTTGTTTCATTTACCGTTCCAATCCAGTAGCCATGTTTATTAACATTTTTGTTTGTTGTTTATTCCTGTTTTTGGTTGGACTGTGGTTTTGTGAGCTACCGTTTCTGTTTGACCTTTTCCCCCAGTAAATGTACTGTCAGTTGTTACACTTAACGTCAAGACCGATGTGTACCAAGAGACTGACAGAGCATGAAATGTGTACGTCGATACATTGTGACATTATCACCACTTTCTAATGAATTATCCAGAAACATATTACCTTATACAACGTATGTATCCTGACTGCAAATGTCTTAAATAATTGGTTGTATTCATCACTGTCACATCTCTTCTTCATATTGACAAATTCATGTGTTTCAAGTCTAGACATAGCTATAACAAAATAAAACACGCAGTCCCCTTGCAATAAGGCATAAAGGTTAAACTAGAGCTATGCGTGACAGTGGCATAAGTTCATTTATATTAATAGTAAATACTTCATTCTAATAATGATTGTCTATTGTAACATGACTTAAACTACATAATGATAAAATTACCAGAAACGGCTCTGTTGTGAATTTATTGAAATATTGTTTTTCATTCGCATTGCATGCACTATTTATGTTCTATAATTGTGGAATGACGGTTGCACTATGGCCATGATGGTCTGATGCATGTTGAAACCATTATTTTTCATTTTCCTTATATTTACAATTTTCCTGAAACGTAAACATGGTATAGATGGACTCTATTTCTAAAAATATGTTTTTGTTGTTGTTTTCGTGATTACCAGTTCTTATGACAAAGGTAAAAACACCATTTAAATTCCCATCATAACGTTCTTCTGAATATTGCATTTTATTTAAATATGAAAGCTTTAAGTTTTCAATCAAATCATTAACGCAAAGATTAACTTAACTTACAGCCTTATGTTGGAACCCAAAGACAACTTGTTAAAATTACATGTCTGAAAGAGTGCATGGCATCATAGCAGCTAGTATTCATGTAGATCCTGCTGATTTAGCACATATATGTACTTCAAATCTCTTTTTAAATATCCAGAAACTATAAAATTGGTCATTTGATAGTTCGTCAATAATAACTCAGCTGTTCATTGAACACTTTCTTTGTTCCTACCAGTCAGCCTTGGATATATGTCAATATGATTAATGAGTGTGTTTGAATCTACGCCTTTTTTGTTTTCCATATTTGATTTGTTTGCTTGATTTCACAAGTTCTTGTCTATGTCATGCAATTTTCCTGCAATTCGTGCTTGTACAAAACTATTTAAATTCATTTGGTCCATGCTTTAGTTTATACATTCATCATCCCAACACTCCAGTTACATTTTTATAATCAAAATAGAAGATTCTAAACTTATTTATATATCTTCTTTTGTATTTGTATCTCGTTTAAAACATTCAAATGCATTAGGGTTTTGGTTAGCCGTGTTCGACGTGCCTATCATCGACTATCAAATATAAAATGCCATGCAACAAGAGGCCGAAACGAATCAGATTTATATCTTGCACATATTTAAAAGTGTGAAACAAATTGGAATGATAAAAAAGATGCAATGAACTTATTAAATAAATTGAAGCACTCTTTCCTGTTAATTTAAAATGTCCAGCTTTGTCTCTATACATATACCATTTAGAATATGACCACTACAATACAAGCTGGCATGTTTCTAATTGAACCTTAGAGTGTATCTTTATGTTAATGATATTTATCGTACAGTATCCTTTTAGACAATTACACTCAGGGGACTTGTAAAGATGTTTGTGACGCACAACTCTCAGTCACAACCCGACTTCTATGGTGATTTGCAACCTTCGTAAAATCTTTGGTCAAATTCACTTTCATACAATCTTTATTAAACTCGTTAATCTGTTTATCAAACGAGGTTATGACCCTATCATTTTGCAGTGGTTTGACCCATTTACGGTTAACCACTATTCTTTACGCTTTGATTATGCAGGCTGTGGACCCTATGATGACGAATACCTAAATCCTTATAGGACGTTACGGTTTGATGATTGTCTTTAATATTGTCTTGTCGTACCTTTAATGGTTTGTTCTCTTGTTGTTCTGTCTTCTGCCAAGTAATTGACTACCTACTTTGTGACTTTCTACACTTTGGGTTTTTATATTATATATACATGATCATGTATGTGTTTTACTTATATTGCCTAGTAATGATACTTTATATGTTAGAGATTATAACCTGCCGGGGATACCTTTATTGACACTATCCCGTTTATTGTAACGACAACAGGGTAAGAATGAGGTTTGGTGGTGCACCCTAGAATCTGGTTTAAACCCCTAGCGGAATTGTATGCATCTTGAAAGATGTTCTTTGTTTCTGCGTGTGTTGATGGTTGGTATCTCTACGGGTCCATGTGCGAACTGTGCACTTCTTATCACATATGTCTTCATGTACTACAATGAACGAGATTCCATGTTGAGTCTTCCACCAGGTACTCAGGCATATGCAATTGAAGCCTCCCATCTGGATGACATATTGAACATTGCCTTTCTGTTCTACTATGTTTAATGCTATCTATCCTAACGAACTTCCCTCACAACAAGATCAACATTTCCGAAACTGTCGCTGACTTTCTTGATTTACATCTCTCTATTAAAAAAGATGAAATAGTTAGTAAAATCTGTGACAAAGAGATATGATTTTAATTTTGATATTGTTAATTATCCCCCATTTAGATGGAGATGCTTCCCGAGCTAATTGTTATAAGGTCTATGTTTCCCCACGTGATCGTTTTTCAATGGCTTTTAGTCGTGTTGAGAACCTTATACCTAAGAAGATACTCCATAATCTTTAACTTACCCTAAACATAAAAAAACTTGCACAATGTTATTATCATAACTGATAATTTTCTCTCTTGTTTGTGTTTGTTGCTTCCAAAGGATCACCATTTCAGTATTTTTCGTAAGATCCTTAGTCATAATCAGTTTTATCAAAACAGTTTATGACCTTATCATTTTGCAACGCATTGAATGTTTATAGGTTGACCCATTTACAATTCGCCACTACGCTTTCCATTTCGATTGTGCGGTAACCGGACAGAATTTGGAAACGATGATGACGTCAACATAACTTCTTAAAGGAGGGAAGTGTTTGATGTTTGTCTTACATCTTCTTGCCATACCCTTAACTGGTTGTGTATTTTTTGGTTGCTATGGCTTCTGCAACGTCATTGAATACTTGCTGTGTGGCTTTCTATGCCTTTGTTGTTTTACTTCATACCTGATCATTTATGTGCTTTACTTATATTGCCTATTAGTGCTGTATTGTTTGTTAGAGAATATAACCTGCCTTGGATATCCTTATATATTTCTTTTAGTGGTGGGATGGCAATAGGGTAAAAGTGAGGTTTGGTGCACCATAAACCTTGTTGAACCAGGCCGTGTATGCCATTGGCCGATCCAAGGCGATAGCTCTATTGTCAACCCTCAGTTAACTGTATGTGATTGCCTCATTGTTTTTGTTTGATACTTGGTTATATGTATTGTTGGCATTGGTGGACATCACTGAACCACTAAAATGATCATGGTCAAGGTCATATTTTGTTTATTTTCTCTAAACATCACTTTTGTTTGGTAAGTTAACCTCAGTTCACATTTTCTGATAACATTATTATCAGAAAAAGAATAACATGATTAATTTCTTTGTTTGATACTTGGTCATATGCATTTTTGTATTAGTGTACATCACTGAACGCCAAAAATTACCAAGGACAATGCTCTATTTTGGGTTATGTTCCTCAAAATTAACCTTGGTTAGGTAACTTAACCTTAGTTAGGTAACGTAACCTAAGTTAACTTTATGTGATTGCCTTACTTTATGCCCTCGATACTTGGTCATACTTATTGTTTGCATTGATGGACATCGCTGAACAACAAAAAATACCGAGGTTAAGGTCATAATTTGCGTTATTTTCCCTAAACATCACTTTGGTTAGTTCAGTTAACCTCAGTTAACTTTTTCTGATAATTTCATTCCATTTACCTTCCCTACTTTTCATATTTTATCGACTTTGTTGTTTTTACATATTCCTGTCATTTCATATACGTTTCCCGAAGTTGGCGAGACACCCTTAGATCGAGGTCTTGTTTATCTTTGTATTTTTTTGTAGTTTTTGTGCGGGTTTTTAGCTAACTGTGGTCATTGAATGCTACATTGTCTATTCGACTTTTATATCTGCTGTTATTGTCATCATTAAAACCAAATCAAAATCACTGCAATAGCTCCACTCTGTCCCCCACAACATATAGCGCGAACATTTCTACCACATACATGACAAATGCTTATTAATAAATGCAAACAATTCTCTAGTGTTTGCGTCTGTGTGATCAAGATCGATTCAGGATGTTTTGGCACCAAACCATTTCGACACCAATACGAATCGGCACCTAGACGTTTCGGCAGTAAACAAGTAAAGATATTAAATAGTTTCTGTAAGATCACTTGTAATTCATTTAAAATGCAAAGTTGATTGCCTTAACGGCAACTCCGAAGCGGTGTTGAGCCTGAATACAACTAAACCATGAACATAAATAGGACACATATGATACTCACTTGTAACATTTAAGTAAATATAATGTTTTATTGTAGCATGGTCACTGCAATTCCCTTTTTAATAGCTCAGGTGAAAATCGTTTAATTGAAAATACTTGAATATGTTCCCTTTAACATGTGTTATAATGTATACCTAAGACCAAATAAAAACTTATCTGTATTCATACAGTATCTTTTAATTCTTCACTTTACCTTCCTTTCATCTCCATATCGACGCCTTCAGGAATGTGACTTGAACAAAGCCTCCACAAACTAATCCATTAATAAAAATCGTCTACATATAACGCATGCGTTATACTTTTCTTGTTTAAATTTACAGTCGTTATTGACAAAATGATTTTATTTACCACGAAAACACCGACCCCGTCGATAAAAATATATCCGATTTTAGTTGTTTTTGTGCTTAAACGGGTTTGTATTGATATAACAATGTAACAAAATACGGCAAAGATCAGTTTCCAAGATAAAGGTCCTAGAGTGTTGACTAGCCCAGTTAACAGGCCAGAATATAATATTGGTCGTAAAAACACGGGCCATACCACGGTTGTTTAATGTTCTATGTTTAACCTTGTGTGTTTTGAACTAGGTTGGGCTTTCAAAGTAATGCAAAACGTTTCAGACAAAGTCTGTTATAGACCATTTGAGTAATGAAAATGCGAGGTTGTTTACAATAAAGAAGCAAGCATTTTATATCAACACAAGGGTCATAACTCTATTGATTAATATCCGATAGTAATACTTTCCGAACTTGCTAGATATAAAACACGGTACAGTATTTTAAATATATTATACTATAATTGAGTTTTTGAGATTTCTATACAGAGGATCTTAATTGTTTATTAATTATTGAATTTATTAAATGGGATGGTAAATATGATATGATGCAAAGCAAGCTGTATGTAATAACTTAACTTACCAAATAAGTTTGCTCCAAGGTCATTTGCTTTATTTTCCTGTTCTTTAATTATCCCTTTTCATGTTCTTATCTTTCACATCAGCAGTACGTCTATAAGGAATTACGTTGTACGTTTCCAGATAGTGTCTGTAAATATAATAGTAGAATTAAATTCATTTATTCGTATGGTTGAGTTTGACGTAACAGTATCAATTATTAAACATTTATCCCAAAATTATCACAAATGACGTCTTTATATCACACAAACGATAAATACGGAAACATATGGGCATTTAATATCTATACTTGTATTTATATAAACACTTATACTGGATTCTATAGATGTTGATCTGAAGAGTGAACAACTAATAATATAATTATATGTTACTTGTGCTAATCAAGCATCTTGTTTATCGGCCAGGCACATACAAGGAATGCCTCTACAGACTGTTCAGGCATTCAAACAAAATGAGTGCATGTCATTGGTATGCACAATTTGGCCTTTATACTTAATACCATATGTACATAATGCTATACTCGGCTCCTATAATAATAGAACATTGCATGCATGCACACTATCATGGAATAATAAGTTATTAAAGGTTGTCTCACACTGAATGTATATTAGGTAAATGTCTTTGTGTTTGGACGCATTCTTTAAATTGTAAGGATTGACTGGAGATGGTAGCTGAGCAACCAAAACATCGTGTTAATAGTGAATACTTGTTTTGCACGCAAGCTTGTAGCATATTATTAATGTTATATGCATGAATTCACTTGATATTGTGTATTAGTAGCTGTTGTTATTAGAAGGCCTCATCATGCTCATGGAAGATAAGTGTTGCGCAAGTACTGTGCATATCTTTAATTTGGTTAATAGTTTGATAAGTTGATACGCACGGACTGGACTATACTTTCGTTTCCCGTGATATGTCTATCCAAATTTAGTTTCGAACCACGATTGAAATATTTTAATATTTATAACAAAAATGGAAACGAAAAATAACAGCAAGCTGTATTGGAAAACAGTCAATGATTTCGAGAGATGCTATTTTCTAAGATATGTTATGGCTATGGTCTTTATGGACAAGTACCCAGACTACGGAATACATAATGCACTTAAACATTGGAATCTGTTATAAGCCATTGCTGAAAAGACCCCTTGCAATACATGACACGAGTGCAAAAAAGACGGCCTAATTATTATCTTGGGACACACGGCACAATTTAAGGGATTTTCTAGCATTACAAATAAGGCCTTGATTTATCAATCCAGGATATTTTATACCTGAATATGCTTGCATGCACTGGAGTAGAGGGCATTGAAATTGCAGTTTTCGAGTTCCATTCATTATTATACCATAGGTTTATATATAGTATTGGTGCAATACAATCAGAATAATATGCAAAACACGATGATTGAAGTAGTCAAATAAGTATAAATACTAATTTCCAAATATGCATAATATTATAAGATGTGTAGAAAAACAAACGGGACGCAAGGAGTTTTAAAATAAATCATGATTGTCGTGCATATATTTAGAGACCTATTTCCCAAAGTGGTTATTGAAAATGCATGGAAAGCTTGCTTTTTTACTGCTACCATGCTTCATAACTGATTAGCTCAGGTAGATAAAATGAGGCCCGAGTAAATGTTTGTCCTTGTCTAGCAGTTTTATATGGAACAGTATCTAGCGTACAGTAGTAAATACATATAATATATATAGTATTAATTTTTATGAAAAACAAAGCAAACAAAGCAAACAAAGCTGTACTAAATTTACAATACTACTAAATACAAAACTGCGTAGATAATCCATTGCTATAAGATCAAAGGTAAACCAAGACACAACTAATAAAACCCGTGCTGTTAGGTTTCACACTAGAGCTGTACTGGGTGGACCTCATCATCTGGTACAAAATTAAATAACACTATTTCCTCATGTAATGGTATATCAGTGATTTACAGTTATCTCTAGACATTCTCTAGACACCACCCCATCCCCCCGACCTCCACCCCGCCCACACAAGAAAGTTCTTAAAGAGACATTTTGTCTGATTTTGTCGCCGATAGTTAACAAACAACATTCTTATTCCTTTGATAACTTTTTTGTTTCAAGAGTTTTTCAACCGGGAGTAGCAGTTTGTTTACTGCATTAGATGAACTAAGTTTCATAAAAATCGGTTAACTATCGGCGGCAAAATCAGACAAAATGTTACCTGAATCAAGGCCATATTTCTTGGCTATTTCGTGTTGAATTCTATTATTTGGTCACGTGGGTTGTACACACTGATAATAAAAGCAGATATAAAAGTCGAACAGGAAATGCAGCATTCACTGACCACAATCAACAAAAACAGGAAATGCAGCATTCACGGACCACAATCAACCAAACCAGGAAATGCGGCATTCACGGACCACAATCAACCAAAAGAGAAATGCAGCATTCACGGACCGCAATCAACCAAAACAGGAAATGTAGCATTCATGACCACAATCAACCTAAACAGGAAATGCAGCATTCACGGATCACAATCAACCAAAACAGGAAATGCAGCATTCATGGACCACAATCAACCAAAACAGAAAATGCAGCATTCACGGACCACAATCAACCAAAACAGGAAATGCAGCATTCACGGACCACAATTATCCAAAACAGAAAATGCAGCAGTCACGGACCACAAACAACCAAAACAGGAAATGCAGCATCCACGGACCACAATCAACCAAAACAGGAAATAGAGCATTCACGGGGTCACAATTAACCAAAACAAGAAATTGCGGCATTCACGGACCACAATCAACCAAAACCAGAAAATGCAGCATTCACGGACCACAATTAACCAAAACAGGAAATGCAGCATTCACTGACTGCAATCACCCAAAACAGGAAAATGCAGCATCCACGGACCACAATCAACCAAAACAGGAAATGCAGCATACACGGACCACAATCAACCTAAATAGGAAATGCAGCATCCACGGACCACAATCAACCAAACCAAGAAATTCTGCATTCACGGACCACAATCAACCAAAATTACGCATAGCAGCATACAACAATTGCAAGGATAATTAACAAGCAAGGTATATGACATCGAAAACACGAAACGTTTGATAGCTGGGCAATTGCATCGGAAAGGTCAGTGGTAAAATGCCGCTGGAGGTGGGGGTGGGGATTAAACCATGTTTTAGGGTGACCCAAACCTTACTCTTACCATATTGTTATAAAAACATGGACAGTATAAATAAAGAACTCTCCGCTAGACTATAACTCTGCAGCATTAACATGTGTCCTCGTTCACAAGCTGAATCCTTGTATAATAAGAGACGGACGACCGACGACGGGCGACGACGTCAGTATAGCGGTAACCATGATAACGCACAATCTCGTATATCCCGTTAGTCTGTAGGTAAAATTAAAAGCTAAATGGTATATAATGTATCATGCAATTTGACTAATGTCAATGTTCCTTGAATGTCATGTTCTGAATTACACTTGTGTTTAATTGGTTATTAATGTGATTAGAGGCTATAGTCTGGTCAATTTTCTCTTCCTCACGTTATCTCTCCTCCAATTTAATCATGTTTTTTTCTCGATCGTTTGTTTCGTGCTTTTAAATATTAATGAAAGCCGAAGAATAACAGAATGGTGCATAGGGACAAAGAAAAAAAATCCATTTGTGATATTGTCTAAGTCTAGCAATGGTTGCGGTCTGTGCGAATTGCTCCCGTAGTGATTATGCTCCTGACAGTGTGATTGGTTCTTGTCTACAGCGCACAGTTGTATCGCTCCGTAGGAATTCGATAGGACAGACAATCTATTAAGCGGCATCCAACGTGAGATTGAAGGTAGAACTGGGACTTCTGACATATACAACACAGTCGTCCAAACTATTATGAAAGGGATATAGTGTTTGAAATGAATTAGATAATATAGCGGATATACTGATAAACTCGGGGACGTATGATACATGATCGTTTAAACATTTTAATTACAGTTGTTCATAATTTACTTTCAGTTAGTTAATATTGACTAACATTCAGAAACGTTTAATCAAACATAATACATTGAGTAATAAAATTCTAGACAGTGATACGTTTCTTTCTAAAGGGGTCCTGTGCGCTCATCTTTGGATGTTTGAGTAACTAATTGTTATTTTAAATGTGCAATTAGGAGACGGAATCTAGTACAATAATATCAATATGTCAAAACGTGCTATTGACATTAGGAACAAACTTGTTTCCGAATTGTCAATATAATACAATAAAAACGGTATTTGATTAATGCTTTCTATTCAAAATATTAACAATTTATTGGCATGTATTGTATGCAATTAATATAGAATGACGTGTGGAATTATTCTAATTAATTTTTCATATTGGAATATTATTAACTGGAAAATATAAATTAATATACCAAACTGTTGAACATACGTGTATTAACGAGATATGTGAAAACATACGCCAGAATGGATAATTTCGGACATAAAAGCTGCTTCAAAGTTCTGTATGGAATTTGCATTGTTTTACTTAATTTGCAAAGAGGTATGTCTCTACAGCTTTATTGTTAACGTTCTTAACTCTGTATTTATATGTTTCAACATATGTAGACTGTTTATCACCTGCTTAGTATGAAAATATTAAATAATAGTTCATGAAACTGCCTCTTGATAACAAATGTATATGATTGTTGCTTTTATTTTACAAAATACAATGTTATCAAGTGCATTTCGGATCTTCATCATTGATATTGAATTAATTGAAAGTATTCAAATACAGTAACCTTAAAAATGTCATGTGCAATCTTTTACAATGTTGACGTAATCTTAAAATAAAAGTATGCTTTTAAACAAACTGTTAAAGTACATTTAAATTAAAATGTCACATTAAAGCCATTTGGTCAATTTATAATCGTGCTGATGCATCATCTATAGCAATTTACGTCATTATTTAAAAGGAACATGATTAGCTGCATACACATAGGTAATACTGAACAACTTGACAAGACACGACCTTTAACGCAGAATAAAATTACCAGGTTTCCATAAATAATCCAGTCTGTTTTCGGTATGATAACACTTCTCAGACCACGTGACCTATCATCGGTATAACTGGGATTAATTAACACGAACAATCAATTGTTATTAGTTCCGTTCGGAGAATACTGTGCAGAATACCGATAATACGGGAGCCTAGTTAAACGAGACTTAATTAAAACAAAGTATTGTTC